>VXBC01013380.1:1060847-1095971 GCA_013399945.1 Ploceus nigricollis
TATACCATTTATTTTTTTTTTTTTGAGAGTATAAAACTAGGGAGAAAAGCTTAGGAAGCAGCACTGTCTGCTTTGGAGGGAGTACTTACCCATCTGCCCTTCTGGCCAGAGGTTTAATAGATTTCTATTTTTATAAAGGACATAAGGGGAGGGGGTGGCTCCATCAGTTTCCTACAGAAACCCAGCTGCCAAACTGGATGTGCCAAAGGGGAATTTTAGGGAATTTTAAAGAGATAACCTCTGCTGAGACTGCAATGTCAGCTTTGTAACCTCATGACTGGAACATGTGCAGTGAATGCTGGATTGAAAAAGCTGTGCTATGGGAGTTAGAAGAAAGAAAAGGCGAAAACAGGAACAGCACGAACTGGGATTATTACTCTGTGATGGAAAGAGGACTGGAGCTAAAAAACACTGTTAGTTCACTGTGAAAAAATACATCTATAGAGTAAGCTCACTTTGATTTGAGTATTTATTGATAACCTCTGTGCACTTCCCTTACTCCCAGCCCTAATATGGTCTCTGCATTTTATGCTGATTCTGTTGTTCCATTTAGCAGGTCACTTGCAGCATATTTTAAACAACACATGGACCCAAACTGACCTCTGGTTTAAATGTTCAGCATAGAAATTGCAGGGTAGGGGTTGAGCATGGAAGAGGAATGGGAGAAGAACAGAAGCATTGCCAATTAAAAGAAAACAATAAATAATTTATTTAAAAATTAAATAATTGGTGCTTTTTTGATCTAGTCCTTCAGCTTCTACTCAGCTTTTCTTGCATGTTGAGACAAAACTAAACTAAATCTCCTTACTTCAAATTATTAAAACTTTTTAAAATTTATTTTACAGGAAATAGATAAAGAACTATGGCAAGTACTGCTATTTACTCACAGAGATCAGAATGTTTGAAGAATTTTAGTATGATAAAGAAGCTGTAAAACATTTGTGATTCTAAACTAAGATCAACATTCAAAACAGTAAGGACAGCCAAAAAACCCACATGAATAGAGCAGCCACAGATACCTTCAAAGGTCTATAAATATCTATTATCAACTCTTACTTGGGGATTAAAAAGGTAAAATTAGTTATTTGCACTCAGACAAGTAAATTTCTATGCTAAATTACAGAAAGGGAAGTCTCTTATGGGTAGGACTCCATTACAAAAAACTTCTGATGTCCACCTGTTTTCTTCTGCTCTTCACATAGAGCAGCATCCTTGCAGAACCATCCCTTTTACTACATTTAAAATAGATGAGAAAAGATGATGTCATCACATTTCACTTAGAAGAGAAGCAGTAATAAATACCCTTTTGCAGTGAAAGCAGGAATGCTTTATGATAAAATATAACAGCTCTTTAAAAAGAAACATTTCAAAGTAACAGGAATGTTGGAAAGGTAAAATAAATAAATAGCCTCTGTTGTTAAAAACTATCTACAAATCTTTATAATCCAATTCTCTCAACAGCTTCGATATGTGGTGAATGTCATTAAATTATCAATCTAATAGAAAAATCTGTCTTCAAACTTGAAGATATATATCCCGTTTAGCCTAATATTTGGGAGTTTTATAAAATATTTTTTTCACATTTTGGGTTAGTGATGGGATTTGGGGAGTGTTGCTTTCTTTTCTTTTAAGGGAAACTGTCAACTGCGAACCCTTAAAAAAACAGCTACAAGATCACACCATAAGGCATACGCTAATCTATGCTATCTTTAACTAAATGTTAGTTTGTTTCACTAGTGTTTGTTCTTCTTTCTGGGCAGCACTTCATTGAGGATCTGCTCCCTTGAGGAAACATAAGCTGCTTCAGTGCAGTGTATCTCACCATCTCTGCAGAAGAAAAGGGATGTAATCAAATAATTAGCAACCAGTGTAACCATTCTGTGCATCAGAAACAAAAACCTAGACGAGCACCTCTCTTTAAAACCACTGCCTCCTCTGTTGCCTCAAACTGATCTGAAAATAATATTATTTCATCTTCAAGTCAAAAAGAAAACAACTTGTTACACTGCAAGTGGCTCTTCCATTGCCTTTCAGCAAGAAAAGCTTTGCCAAGTTGGAAGATTTTTGCTCTCTCAGAAAAAAAAGTATTTCTATGATGTATTGTAAATCTTTACCTCCCTCAATTGGGAGGTAGGTTTTTATGCCTTTCAAAATTTATTATGTCTGCTTGACTGTGCTTTCCTAAAGATCCCTTTCAGCTTCTGTTCCAACTAGCAAGTGAAAATTCTCTCAAGTGCAGTAATGTAAAAGGAGTATGAAAGAAATTCAGCACATGAACAGGGCAGACACACAATGTAGCACAGTGCTTTGCACAGCCCTAGAAAGCACATTATGGCTCAATTCATGGAATACCCGAATTCAAAGTACTTGCTCTATGGGTCTTATAATTTATTAAATTTGATATTATAAATAAAACCATGAAGTCAGTCCCAGCTGAAATGCTTACATTTCTGAAGAAACCCTACAAACTCAGTAAAATCTTGAGCCTCTTCTATACATCTTTCCTAACCACATCCTATTTATTTCCATTACGTGTGATTCAGGTTCCAGCTCTACAAATTACTATGCAATTTAAAATTTTAATCGTAAAAGTAGTGCCACTTAGCTTAACGGGGCCAATGCCACTAACGTAACCAGTGATGAACACATCAACCTATTGAACTGAGGGATTTATACCACAATATCCTTGGGGCAAGGAATATGGCTTTTCCTACATTTCACAAAGCAGCACATAATTTTGCTGGAAAGCAGGAAATAAAGATTTCAGTTTTAAAATTTTCTGATTACCAGCAACGGCAGAGAGCCTAGAAAAAGCTCTGCAATATGTCAGATTAAAAAGATCTCCACAATCTTCCGTCTCATGATGGTAGTCAGGAAAGGTTCCTTCCATACAAGATGTGATAAAAGAAAGTTGTGATTAACTGGAAAACTAATCAGGAACTTTTCCTGCTGCCATTCTTAGCTATCTTCTTCTAGTTTTGTCTAAAGCAAAAGACTACACTACTATTAAAAAAACCAAACACAAAACCAAAACCAGTTTCAACTATACTAACTATACCTCCATTACATTTTCCCTGCTGTTAAGCTTATTCAGTAAGTAAAAAAGGGAAAAAAATCACACACAGATGCACCACCAAATTCCCCATCAGAGAAACAAGCAATCATTAGCCTAGCAATGACTCTTTCTCTGATACTTCAGTACATATACACTGCATTAGACATTCAACACTCTTTCTTCAATAGCAGATTCATCCTTCATGTGCACAAAGTGCAGTAAATTCTCTCATAATTATAAGAGTGCAGGACAACCTTGATAATTTTAATTACTGGGAAGTCTGTCTTGGGTTTCTAAACATCATCAGTAACAAGGTACATAAAGCAAGTAAGACACACAGAAATGGAAGCCAAGGCTGTTTTAGGAAAATTACATCTTACTAATACATTAGAATTGCAGGGTTTGGTTTCGTGACCAAGTACAAGCAAGTGTATTTCACTGACTTTTGTAAGATGAATTGATTATTACCATGACATTTCAACCACACACCAAAGAGAAAGGTGACACTACAGCAGAAATGTGCTATCAGTTCAACAGCAGTGATTTACAGAAAGAGCTTTTCAAGTTTATACTAACAGGGTTATTTCATGAGCTGAAAATAGTTTTATTCCCTTATGTCAAATAACATTTATGTATCTGTAATGTGCACCATACCATAAAAAGGGAGACGTGAAGAAAAACATGACTTTACAGACATGACTACCATCACACAGTATTGCTTTATAAATAATGCTGAAGTAAACACAATCTGCATATAAATAACATTTCTTATATTGACTGTTAAATACATTGACAGAACCAAACAGCAGCAAAATGTTCCTTATGGTAAAAATCTCTGCTTTTATTTTAAAGATATAAACAAAATATTTATTTTTGTAACCATCAAAGCAAGCAGCTGACTTTTGATTTTGTCTGTGAGGAGCACATATCTACAAATAAAGGAAGAGAAAAGAAATCCCCAACATGGTAGAGGAAAAAAAAGACACAACTGAGGTTTCACACTATCGACAAGGCTTATAATCCAGAAAAATCTGCCGTGTTAGCCAAGGCATGGCAACACAGCATTTAGGCACATAGAAGAGAAATGCTTGTAAATTCCACGGGTCCAATGAGCAGAGACACAGTTTTCATAATTTTATCATTGTGCTCTACGGCTGAGCGGCTGTCAGGCCAATGGCAAGGCATAGGTTCCCATTTGAATGACATATGGGTTCACCCAACCAGAGAGATGTTAGAGCATTAAATACCACAAACAGACAGGACAAGAATACAAAAAGCCAAATTAGTGCTTGTGCAACGGCGTACTCAGGCAGGGACCTGCCTGCTCCAACCCAGCACCTCTGCCAGGTCTCCAGCACCGGGAAAACCATGTCCTCCAGGTAACAGTCTCTCACCTCATAAAACTCAAAGACACGCTGAAAAATTATACTTCTATGTGTGGCGGGAAAATAAGAAAATGTGTATTTTTAAAATACTGGGAAATGTAGACTTAAGACATGTGGGGAGTGAGAAGGGAGCAGGAATTATTCTTTCCCACAGTATTTCTAAAAAAGTGCCATGGAAAATACATTTTACCTTTGTGGAAAGCTGTTCTTCAGACAGAAGTGTTTAACATGTTATATAAACATGTTATGCAGTGAAATGTAAAACACAGGGGGATTTTCATCACATTTATTGCATTTGTTAGCCAAAACATAGTAGTCTTGTAATCACCGCCACTGCTGTAGTAAAACACTTCAGTAATATTAACAAAAAAGTGCTTTCAGACAGGCTCGTCGAAGGGGAAGGAGATTATATTGAACAACTTGGACCTAAACAAAACAACAAAGCCAAAGAAAACCCCCAAAGAACTGCAGATGAGCATGCAAAAAGAGATCATGCTGATTTCAACTAACAATTCACCATGCCTTGAAATTTTCTTTTATGAAAAAACCAAACTCAAGTCACATAAATTACCAAACACTGCATAGGACACAGGTGTCCCCTCTTTGTACAATGTAATGGAGCAACACATGAACAACACAACATCACCAGTCCCCAAGAGAGGTTCAGACTTCAAGGAATTGAATAGAGGAGGAACTGATGGAGGAATTGCATTAGCAATTTTCAGTCCAAGTAAAGAAGTTCACCACGATGGCATACCAGCTTTGCACAGCAGGATTTGCAAAAGCAAAGGCAAAGAACAAGCTTTACTCAGGCTTTCTAAGAGACCCTGCTTGTACACAGACAACTTCTCAGGTGAGGGGGGGTAGGCACCATCACCCCTGCCCCTCACCCTGCAGCCTCCCTGCAGCTCAAAATAACTCAAGGAAGTGGTGGAGATGGTGCCTTTCACTGACTTTACGGGAATTTTTCTTCTCAGTCTTTCAGTGCTCTATTTTCACTCTGCAGATCTCCCTAGACATAGTCTCTTTAGATTTATTTTATAATGCCAGGATTCTCTTCTGTTTGTACTGTGTTTTTCTTGCTCTCATTCGTTTTACCCTTTCAGTGCTAATGCTATCATCTATGCAGAAGACTTGGGAGACTTCACTAGGTTCTGCAACATTCTCCATCAATAAACCAAAAGGACCAGGAGGGAGGATTATCTTCAGGCATACATTCAAAATAGCTGCTTAGATCAAGGGTACTGATTGATTACTGCAGCTCAAAAGTCACTGACAGTCTCTTCCTGACCAAGAAGAAGACCACTGCTGCAAGAGCAGCAATCCATAATAATCTTTATTAAAAGTTATTTAACCACGCACTGTTTATGCTTTAAGTGGTTGAATTTGTACTTTACTGGCAAAAATAAATACTTTTTAGGACACTAGTGAATTGTTAGGAAAAACAACAACAAAGCCGTTTCTTTCCTTAAGAATTCCAGCACCACATCACCATCTGCTACAGTATCTCCACATGCTTCACATGGTAGATCCCAGAAAACTGTTTACAGGTTAAACTTTGCCCCAAACTTTATCCCAGCAGTTTATCTTTTTACTTTGGAATTTTTTTTTGCCTGAGAACTTCATATTCCAGCATAACTTTCAACTGAGCAGATCCAACTAAGCATCCTCCCTTTTTTTTTTTTTTTTTTTTGGTTAATTACTAAGAACTTATTTCAGGACTATAGACACCAAAATACTGAAAGAAAGCATGTCTGACTCAGGAAAAATCCCAAATTCAGTTAAATATCTCCTTAATTATTGTTCTCCATATAAGCAAGCTGTATACCACCTGAAAGCATAAGATGAAGAGGAAATTAATCAAACACTAGGAAATGTACTCCTTAGTTATTTTAACATCTAACAGTAGAAAACTGTTTCAAAGCTCCCCATACATACACAAAACAGTGCTGGCAAAACACAAGAAAAGTAGATATGAAGCAGAATTGCCACTGATGTCCTCCTTAAAATACTATCTTAGAGAACGACTCTCATACCCTCTAGGCTAATCCATTCCCATGCTCTGTGTTGGAAGATGATACTCATATTAAAAGATCCATCAAAGCCCGCCCTGCCTTAGACAAGGAAAAAGAAGTCAGCACAGCTAATGGGAGAGAAATCTTCAGAGCCGTAGGCAGAGCATCTCCCCCCTTGCCATTATCTCTCCCCACCCTACCATGCTGAGGGAAGTTGGCAAACTGAGACAGAATTCCCAATTCAAAAAAGCAGGAGCTATCAAAAAAGCTTAAGAAAGGGGAGAATAAGGCTGAAGATTAATAGGATCTTCAGAGCTCAGCAAAGTGCAGGACAGAGGGAGAAAAATAAAATTGGTGTCTGTGACATTTCAAAATAAAAGAAATGTGAAAACCACTTTTTCCTTAGAAGTTGAAATTTTTAGTTATAAGGATAAATATTTCAATGTCTGATATGGAGATGTGAAAACTCCTGAGGGTTAGTTTAGGATGTTTTGTTGTTTTGTTTTACAAATACGGTACACTAAAGTACACTAAAGTACTACTGTATTCTTAAAATACAGTACACTGTATTTTAAAAATACAGTACACTAAAGCATGGCAGAAATTATTAAAAGTGGTTTTTAACCAGGAAGTTTTCAACAAAGAATGAAAGCATTATTACACAAAGACACAGAAAAAGAAAAAAAGTCTGTCAAAACAGAAAACTAAAGTAAGTTACAAAATCTGAATATTTAGATTTGACTATAACTGCCAAGAACATACAAGTTGCAACTTACAACTGGAAAAAAAAAAAGTCAATTAAAAGAAAAACAGTATTCAGGGTCGGGGGAGAAACAGAACTTTTCAAATTCCCATCAAGTATTCCTTTTGAAATTGATTTTCTTTTGAGGATACTTTAACTAAGACAAAAATTCATCACCCAGTAGAAAACTACCCTTGCCACATTGTCCAACAGCTTCCAGGTAACCAAAAAAATGCACTGCAATACACCATCCTATTTTGGTAACGTGGAAATTAATAGGCACTTCATATAGATAAAATTTATATGGACTTACAACAGACTTAGACAGAACAAAGATAAGCATACTGAGTTAAAATTTACACATTGTGTTATAGTGTGCTTAATGTAGCATTCATGTAAACCTGTAGGCAGACACAAACTGAGTCACAGTGGAACATGACTTTCTTGGAGGCTAAGGTAATTTTAACATGAAAAATGCTGTACCCATCTATAGAGCTCCAGGACACTAACAGGTTTTTTCTAACTCCATTTCTCTAGAACATAAGCAACTTGACATCAATAAAATGAACAAATCATTCTCATAAAATTATGAAAATACAGTTACAATACTTAATCTACTGGTGTCCTCTTTTAAAATTGCTCTGAAACCAAAAGCACCAAAGACTTGAACAACACTGATGAAAATTATTTTCAGCCCAGAAAGTAACATAGGCTTGATGGTCAATGTTTGAGCTGCAACAGCTCAGGGGTTTTTCAAGATGAGATTTCAGTTGAATCCCAAGCTCCAAGGGAACGAAGCCTCACAAGCTATTGCTTCTCCCACCCAGGTGCAGCAAAGCCCTTGCATGAATATCATCTGAACTCCCAACCAAACAAGACTACAGTAAATAAATATGGCTCATCGAACACTTACCAATGCGAACTTCAAACAGGAGAAACAGGAGACTTCCTTTTTAAGTTTCAAGGACAGCATCCAACTGTTTGCACCCATTCTACCCCCAACCCAAGTTGTGTAATGGATGGAAATGGTAAGAGCTCCACCACCACTACGAGCAGCTGTAAGAATGAACAGCTGTCCTCATCTTTCATCTAACTGAAAGAAGACACAAAAAAAGTCATGCCTAAATTCATTCCCTCTTCAGTGCTTTTTCAATTGATGATCAAGTAGTACTTAACAGAGTGACAAAAAGACAACGATGGGAGAGGGGATGGACAGAGGGAAGCACATTAACAAGGCAATGATGCCCATCCTTCAAACATATTTTTTTCCAAACAGTTATAAAACTGTTTCTAGATTTAGGGTATAGTCAGAAAAATACTCTGTATTTCTGCTTTCAGAGCCAGCGAGATAAACACCAAAGTCCCGCTGGAAGATAGGTAAGTCTTAGGCAATCACCCAGGTGGAGGAAGGTTTCAGGTGTTAAGATGTAAAACTGCACTGAAAATACAGACTAGGCAGAAAGCTAATGATGGTTTGATAAGCCTTATTAAAAACCCCACATGGATAGATGGCAGTCAGTGCCTATTATTGCAAGGCTTGGATGGGATTACTTTAATTAATGTTCTACCTAAACTCTTACTTGAATAGCTACTAATTACCATTAAGAACTACCAGCTATATCCACAGATTAAACATTTCTCCCCACCCCAAAGACCCAATTTTAGAAGCTGCTTCTACAACAAATTATTTGTTATATTGTTTATGGTGCCATAGGAACCTCTACCTCCTTTTAAATTTGTGGTAAGATCCTTTGATGTAGGTCCTTAAAAAAACTTGTTGAAAGGATACTCACAAACCAAATGGCTCTTTAGTCTATGCTGAAAGAGTGTGAAAAAAATGTCAATACACTACATAACTTTAAAGCAAAATTAGAGGACTCCCAGTATTTGATGCAATCTTCAGATTGACTTAAATCCTGTAGCTTTCTCTTTCTTTCTGAATGCACATACGAATAGAGAAATAAGAAAGACCTTGTCTTGAAGATGCAATTTTTTGTAGATTGATGTATTCTCTTTTAAAGGGATATAATTTTACAATCCCTCACAGGTGAGATAGTGGGTTTAATATCTAAAGGAAAGTACATATTTGTCTTTATGTCAATCTGCATGAAAGAAAAATCACTGGTAAAGTAGCAATAAAATACATGCACTGCAAGGATCCATCTACATTCCTATTTTGTGGCTCAGATTTGACGTATTATTTGCCATACTCAGAAATGTAGTATTTCTGTATGCACACACATTAATCTTGACAAAAAGATCTTATTTCAGTCATGCTGATCCTATTTTAAAATTTATTTAATACTCAGCTATAAAAGGCAAATACTATTTTATAATTGAAAAGGACATCACAGTTGAGAAATATCCCTGATTGAAAACGCTATCTGAGCAGTTAAAAGAAAAATTCTACTGTCTTCCTTTTAAAAATCAATAGAAGAAGACAGCTATGTACAGATTCGGAGAAACTAATAAACAAATTGCAAGAACAAAAGCCTTACAAGTTTCATACACACGCACATAAAAATCATATTTTTCCCCGCAGTATTGTGAATTTAATAGAAACTATGCTGTGTACATCTATGAGATGCTGTATTTAAGAATTTTTGTATCTCTTTTTAGATATCCACAAATTTCAGTAAACAATTATATAGGCTTACAGTTTGAAAAAAGTGAATTAAAAAAGGAACAATTCTAGTAGAGAATGTATTTGAAAAACAAAGTTAGTCTATTCTCCTGCAAGACAGAACCTCCCTTTATATTTCTCAACTGTAAAACTGCATGAGAGCATAATAGTTTTAGTATAGCCAAAACAATAGCTTTGTACAAGTAAGAAACCATGAAGAACAAAAAATAAATGTGAAACCGATCGAACTCTGTACAGCAATTATGATTTAAAAGTGACTATTACCAGAGCTACAATACTTCAGACAAAATTTTTAACAACATTTGCTTTCTCCATCTGTCTTTTTTAAAGACTTATTTCAGCAGTGAGTCACATTTTGGACAACATTTGATGTGGTGCCATTTAAAAAGTAAGAGAAATAAGAAGAAGGAGATTTTATGAAATAAATTCTGCCAAAATCCAAGGCAGATCTGGAATATGACAACAAATTCATGTCAAATAACAGTCTGCCTGATGTTTAGATTGTTAAGATTATTTAGGAAATGTGAAGAAAAAAGTAAGCTTTCCAAACAGTCTTAAGGAACTTAGATTCCAGTGTATATAACATATTAGAAGAAAATTAATAGATACACGAATTTAATTAAAAGATTCTGTGTTTGCCTATTGCTGTTATACACAGAGGAGCAATCATATGCTGGTAGCAGAACCATGTCATTAGAGTGACTTCTGCAATCTTTCTTTTCCCTGTACAAAAGCAACTACAAATCTATGAGGACAGCAGCAAGAGGGCCAACTACCACAGTCTTTTAGTCTTGTTATTCACCTTTGCTACCAGTGTTGTACAGGTTCTTCTCTACCAGAACAAAGGAGAACAATAACCCTTTCAAACAGCTGGATGGAGCAGACAGCATTTTGGTGAGAGGCTCTCTGGCACAGAGAGCGAATTCATAAAGTAAGAGTGCATTGACAGCACATTTTCTTTTAAAAAACAACAAAAAAATTTAGTAGCCCATTAGAAGTGCCAACCTAAACGCTTTTCAATCATCCTTCTGAATAAATGAGAAGTTTGAGAAGTCAGACAAAGCTTCTTGACAAAACTCTGTTCTGTAAAACTAGGAGAAAATAATGGAAACTTATCAATTCCTTTTAAACATTTATTAGGTGCAGAATGGGACTGTTGGGCAGAAGAGCACAAAGCATTGCCACACAGTTTTGGCAGACCCAGTTGCAGCCATGAAGGTGCCTTGCTCAATGACATGAGCCTTAATTACCCAATTATGTCTTATTTTTAAGTTATTCTGACAGTGGCAATGGAACAAAACAAGTTGATCTAACTGCCAAGTGCCAGAGATTCACCTCGTCTCCATCCTCCCGGCATATACTCCCAATTTTTTTTTTGCACGGCTTCGGCACCAGCCTAGCCATAAGCTGAGCCATTTTAACGCACTGAACCTGCAGAACACTAAGGCTTCTCCCTTCCTTCCCAACAAAAAAGACCCCAAAAGTCTCCCACCCATTCAGCAAAACACTGCTAAGCTTCATGGAAATTAGGAACATACTGGACTGACCCAAGGGAAAGCAGAAGATCCAACTGGAATCAATGTGCTGCAAGGAACAGAAAGCCATCCAGAACTAAGAAAACTGTTTTCCACAGTTCCCCAAGTCTGACTCAGATTTGTAACACCAGCTAAGTGCCATATAACAGCAATGTGATTGATGCACACCGTATTTTGCATCATGCAAAGCAGAAAAAGCGTAAGAGAATCTCAGAAGCGTAAAAAAATCACTCCAACATCGAAGACATTAAATACATACATACACATCTATACTTAACACAGCCATCCTTACTGAATTTTGTTAGTAATTAGCCCTTCATCTGAAAATGCTTAAGTAATTCACAATGATGCATAAAATATATCAGTGAAGCTGACAGATATTATTACCTCAGTAGAGACTGCATATTAAACCTTTCGTTCAAATCTATGGCAGAGCAATGAAGCCCACCACCTACTCTCAACTCCTTGGAAAAAAACTCTCCCTATATGAAATTACATTTTGCCTGTTTATCATTTCCTACCAATTTAGTTTGCTAAGTATTTTTTCCCAATTCCTTTCTTCCAAATACGTTGTAACGTGTCTAGCATACTGTAGTTTTTTACACTTGGGTAGTCAATGCACATATATAATCCCGTTTCCAAAGTCATAACATGCCTTGAGGGATGTGAAAGGTGTTAGGAAAAATAAATAAGGCAGGAAGAGTTTTTGGTTCAGCCAACCAGCCTGAAGTTACATTTTTCTAAGTACTTGTATGTATTCTTAGCCACTTTTAAGTATGTGTTAAAAGCATAGAAACAATAAAGAATTTGTAGTTTTTCAGTGAGCCATGAAAACCTCTGTAGCTCCCTAGTGTACGTGCAGAGAAGTAACGGGTGAAGGAGAAAGATGGTCACCTTCTTACTAGTAACTGGATTTAGCCAGTTCAGCCTACTTAAGCTCTTGAATAACAACTTACTTCAGTGGCTAAACCAAAACCAATATTTAAGAAACTCAACAAATTTATAACAAAAGCTACTGAAACCACTTGCAGAGAAAAGCCAAAAATTATCTGAAAGTTCAAGACTAGATAAGTTATTTTTAAAACACCGTTATTAGGGTATTGCCAGGACTCTTCAAACATAAAAGGATAGTATCTTATTTGTTCAATCTGCACAGTGCATGTATATATGGTTACAAAACCAATGACATTCTTAATAGTTTTTCTCAAGTTTTGTATTTCAAAAATAGTTTTCTGAAAAACACAACTGCCTTATAAATGAAATATCTCTAGAACAACCCCAAAAAGTTGCAGAAAACTAAGGAGGGATGAAGTGAGAAAGACAAGCCTAGATGTTTAAAATGTTGCCATTACTAAGGGTACTAAAGTAAAAACTGAAGGGATGATTTGAAGATATGCTCAGTGCTCAAAGCACATTTCTGAAATACAAGATAGCAATTTGTCTGAGAACATCTTCTCTTTATCTCCCGCTGAGGGTTGTAAGATTATTAATCTTCAGAGCACAAATCACTGCAAAACTACAATTCCCAATGTACCCTGCAGCCCATTCACTTACCTGAAGTAAATTAATCCTTGCTAAGAGGAGGCAGGTAAGTTTTAAGAAAACATAAACCTAGCTCTGCTGTGCAGTTTCCAGCTTCTAGTGCCTGGACATGTATTTCTTCCCGTGCTCTACTCTTTTTGCAGAAAAAGAGGTAAGGAATTAATCAATTGAATGAAGCTGAATATTTTTGGTTTCCTGTGGAAGAACAAATTCAAGGTGATACTGCAAATACAGAACTGCTTCTGGGACAAATTTTGGCAATGCCCTCTACACAACTCTGTATGGTATCAAACAACCTCAGAGCAAAAGGGTATGTTACTTACTAGGTTTCCACTGTCCTCAAAATGCTTCAGCTGACCAACAGAAGAAATGAAACACAAGCTGAAATAATTCAGTGGCACCGGAAAACAGGAACAAAACCCTCTGGTGTAGCTCAGACAACAGGATCAGTACAGGACAAATGTTTGTTTCTCCTCTCTGAGTTTACAACTGCACCTGTGATCCTGTACTCTGGAGCAGCTTTCTACAGACAGGGAAAAAGTTCTATCTACTGCTGTAAGAGAAAGCTTGCACATGGCACACACATGCCTGCGGTAAGGATGATGCCATCCGAGACAGGTACATCCTTTCCAGGCCTGGAGTCACAGCTACCAGACCAGGGGTTGATCCCACACACTCTGGTTATGACTAACAGCCCAATTTCAGCTGAAATATCTCTCCTGTGTGGTTTTACAGGTTAAATGAGGAAAATAAAAGGGGCGTGGTTAGGGGGAAATGTTTTATCCCCACAATATCCCTATAGTTTGGCTGAGCTTCATGACCTCAGCTACGTCCCAATGCCTGGCTCCTCCATCCCACTATTCAAGCTCAGGTAACTCAAGTGCTGCATTAATGATGGAGCAGAGAGTTGCCCACACCACATAGGCACAAGAGGCTCTGGCAATACCAAACCACCACCGAAGTCTCCACAGTGTCCACTGGTGCTAGAAAAGATCCACCCAGATGTCAGTGAAAGCAAAGGTCCCTCCAATGTACATCACAGGAACACACAAACCACCACGCAAAAGTAACTAATTACATTTGTTGCATCCACTGCTTCAGCAACAAAAGAAAAAAAAAACCAAACCTTGTACAGAAGATCACTGTTACTCTCTAGAAAAGTGAAGATGGTGGATTGGGAAGCATGCAGGGGAACTAGCTGCCGCCCCACAGAGAGGATAAGGAGTGTCACCCGGGAGGTGGCCAACACCAGTTTGTCCAACCAGGGCCCCAGTGTGCCAAAACAAGCTGGGTATTGCCAGGACTCTACCTCACAGAAGATTCAGACATTTGGAATTTGGTGCCTGTTCCAGTACCCACCACATTACCGTATTAACCACTGGGGAGGAGGCAGATGACATACACCAAATTTACTGCCTGGTACTGCAAAACCATTAATTTATCTTACAGCTATTTTACTGGCACAACCCCTGCTCTATAATGGCGCTCTTTTCCTGACCATGAGAAATTATTGGGCAGTTTGTGCTAACTGCTTTCCCGTCATGTTTCATTTCCAAACACCATCTTCTGTCAGTTTATTCCCACTCAACCCAAAGTGACTGTCAGCATGAATACGGATGATCTGTTCATTTTTATAATGGTCTAATTTTGAGAGCAGTTTCCACCTCCCTTACTCCTTGAACTTAAAAGGCCAAGCAAACTCATTGAAACAAAAATAAAAACAAAAACTAAGGAAAAATAGAATCAAACAAAAATCCACCAAAGCACAGGTAGATTAAACCTCAATATTACGGGAAATACATTCTTTGTATGTCACTGACCCATTTGTATTTTACTTTGTTTGAGAAAAGACAAGAAATGTGGAAAAGAGAAAAGAAACAACCAAACAAAAGGGAAAAAGCCCAACCAAGCTCAGAATCACCCTACTCCTACCTGTTTTATCTGCACATAACCATTTTTCACCATAAATAGGCAAATTCTGCTTTTATATTCCTGCCTATTCCACTAATTTTAACATTTTACCAAAAGCCCTTCTTGAGGGGCTGAACCCTCCTCTCCTAGCACTCACAAATGTGCATCTGCACTGGAAACACTCTCAAAAAGCAACAAAATCCAGTAAAGATTGGGAGGAGGAATGGTAGGGTTAAAAAGAAAATAAGGAATCCCTGGAAATGGTCCTGCGCTGCAATTATGTAACTCGATATCAAAGGTGTGAAAGCTAGAATGAAAATATTTGATGTGACAGCTCTTCACCTCAGTTGTAGCATGCCCTATCTAAATAGCAGGAGAGCAGATGGTAATTTTCAAGCACATTTAGACCGGAATGCAAACGATACTTAAAAATAAATACATAAATAAACAAATAACACTATACATGGAATAAATAAAGTGAAGCCTGTGGAGGGGGAGAGAGCATCTTACCAGGCCAACCAACGTAGTTGGAGGGAAAAAAACCACCACTGCACACACAAATTTACAGTCACACAAGCCCTTCTTCAGATCTGACATTTACGATTTATTTTTCTAAAATAAGCTAAACCACCAACTTGTGGAGTAATACAAAGATGCATGCACTTGTCCTAGCAAAAGCTTTCAAAGTTCATTGGTATTAAATCTGCAGCCCAGTAAGCTGTGAAAACTCTGTCCTTTCAAATGAAGCAGCTTTTGAATACTTGTTGTGAAAATTTTAAGTGAATAAGCAGACTGCATAAAATTTGTTCAAACACCCACCACTACCTAGAGATTTATGCAATGTCAGACTCAAACTCCAAGTTATTTTAAACATAAGGAGAAATAAATCATTTTAATGTTAATAAAGACTGGTTTCAAAATGCTGCTTGCTCCACAGATAATTCTGAGTAGTCTTCCAAATGTCCAATCAAATAAATCAATATCTAGGGTCATGGCAGAGGGGGATTTGTGAGCTATACATGCTCTGTATTTAATTGTCATAGTAAATCCCAGATTTAAAGCATCACTATGATTGACAGGGCCAAGAACAGCCAGTGCCGTGACCAACAGTGGTGCCTACTACTGCCCAGGAATCCATGCCATCAGGATGTTTCTTCATATGGAGAGCTACATACCACTACATACATGGATGTGTATATAGAATATATTTATGTATATATGTGCATGTGCATAGTACTTCCAAGACAAAATTTAACAACACTGGGACCAGATGGAAGAGAAAGGACAGAAACACACAGCAAATTGTTTTCAAGCATCTACTATTCACCAGTATGGCTGGTGGTAGGGAATGCCCACACACACCTTTCCCAGTTCTCCTCAGTGATACAGTAGGCCAAGATGTTTTTCTGGTGGTCATCTTTTCTCTTTTGTTCTATTCTGAAAGGTGATAACCAACACCTGACAACTAAATGGAAACTGTTACAAATTTTATGTTTAAGTTGTTTTAAGGAAAAACACACCAGTTTTCCCACTTAAATAAAACTTCTGAAACTGCTTCTACCTGTACTATTTTAACAAGCTACATGTATACACAGCCCATTGCAGTATACTGATCTTTCAGGGATCCAGTAACATCAGTAAACCATGGAAGAAAACATAAAACTAATTGTGCCTGAATAAAACTATTGAGCACTCTTACCTCAATAATCCTGATGTTAATTATTCCAAAGCCCTGATGCTTCATGCAGAGCAACAGCACTTAAAATTTAGTTTCCCCTGCTTGCATAGCTACATATCCTACGTGTGCTCTCATCAGTTGAGGTCAGTCACTGCAACATTCCTCTTGGTGCAGTCACACCAGCTTTGTACCCCACTGTCCTACACTCCTGCAGACGCCTACTTGACTCTTTGCATTGGCCACGTTGTCCCTTGAGTACATCTCTGTTGGTATCTGCTTCCCCTACTCAAGCTCACTTTGAAAGGGCTTCCCCATCTAATCTCCAGACCCTCTCCTATGATGTAACCCAATTAAGCCTGAACTGGCAAACACAGCAAACCTCACTACTCTTGAGAACAAATCTGAAGCCCCAGTGCCAGAGGGTAGCAGTTTCTCCTGACGGAAATATGGCACATTTGACATCAACTGAGATAGAAAAGGTTTCAAGACAAGACTGTATTAAGGGAGGGGAAGCAAAATCAAATTAAGTGCTGACATAAAAGCAATTAATTGTTGCATCTACACCTGATGTGCAAGAGCAGATTTGTTCAAAGCAAGCTAGAACTCCAGCACACTGAAAAACTCAGATTTCACTCCTATGTTTTGCAAGAACACCATTTCTGCTCAATAAACATTATTTTGGATACAGCACTACTAATATGCAGCACTGGGTAGGTATTTTATCATTTATTTGCACGTATCATGCATTTTATAATAAATTAGCATAGCAGTTCAGCAGCAGAGTCAAAATTTGCACTGAAGCATCCTAATTACTTGGATTTTTTCTATATTCCAATTCTAAAGTGTTATCTTATTTGCTCATTAGTATGTAATATACATGCATTCCTAAAAGCACATACAACTGAAATTATCATAAATATATAACTACAGTTACATTTTTATTAGGTTTACCAAAACCTGAAAGAAAATTGGACTATTAAATGCAAAACTTACATGTAAAATTCTAATAAATAGTGTCTTAAGTTTAATTTATTCTCCAAAATACCCTGAAAATGTCTAAAGAGTTATATTTTACATAAAAATTACTAATAACTGTTCATTGTCTAGAAGAATGAGAGGTTGAAAAGTAACTTTAGTGTATTGTAATTTAACAGGTATTAAAAAAATATAAAGTTATTTCTTAGCTATTAATAGAGCCAGACTAAATTGCTATGATTGAGCCTCAGTTTAATCTACTGTATAGTTTTATGAAATTGTTAAATTTGCTTCCTTGTGGTCAATTTTGGAAAGTAAAGTGTTAATCAATCCATATTAAGACCCTTTCTCCCAAAGCGTGCCAAGGCAGACAAGAAGAGATACACGGCAGTGTGCTTAGTATGGGTACTCTTGCACACATTTTCACAAGGAAACTAGTAAGGTAATCTTTGCTTTATTTGTATGTTTTTGATTTCACAAGCCTGAGAATCAAGATGATGGCTAACCAACATAAAAAAAGCAAAAATCATTCTCCAGAAGTGCCTCATGCGAAGTCTACACGTGACCTCCCATCCTTGGAGAAACTCTCAGTAAGACTCAGTGGTATATAAACAGCTAAAAGGAAAAAGATTTCCACTCTTTAAATTGGCTTTACAGAGTTGGATGAAGTCAAATTCAGGAGATAAACTTTTGTGTGTCCCATTCAATGAGTGTCTTGCTCAGAAGTCCTCCCCATCAGCTGTGGTGGGTCAGCGCTTCTCACAGCCGAACTTGCCCCTGCTCTGGAGACCACGGCAGCCCACAGGCTGGCCTGCCAGCTTGCTGCCCTCTTAAAATAAGGTTTCTTTTCTGCAGGATGCAGGTGCAATTCTGCCCATGATGCCAAGTGAGACACAAAATACCATTTCTGTGTCTTCTGAACTCTTACAGTTTACATGTGGTATTTCAGAAGAAGTAAGAATACCTTCCACCTCCAGAAGATGTTTTCACACCTTCTACATGCATTTTAACTTACTTGCCTGATGGCAAACATCTTGGGCCCAGAGAACCCACCTCCACAAAAAGTACTCACTTTTACAAAATTAGGAACCAGAACACATAGTTTTTTTAGTAATTAAAGCTTCTGGTTTCTGAAGGCATAACAATGTAGTGCAGGTTTAGTAAACTGACCACACTGTTGGAACATATGATTCACTACAGAAAGAAAAACAAATGCTCTGGTTTCAATATGGCAGAAGGAAAGTGATTTCACATTCATGTCACTCAATACTTTAAACACCATGTTAATTTTCAGACCTCTTGGGGTTATTTTGATTTTTTGAGTTACCTGAAGGGCATAGCAAGCCTTACACAACATTTGCACATGGCCGCAGTTCTCCAGCCAATGGGCCTTCCCTGTCTGTGAAAGTATAGCCCATATATACCTCTGTGCTGGACTGAAAAATTCTTTAAAGCTTCTGTTCCATGTATTCAGTTATACACAAGTTCAGGCCAAGAAACCTGAATCACTTCCTTTTAACCTAAAAGGTTATTCAGTTCTTTGGAATTTTTACTATCAACCACACTCTCCGGTTCACTGCAGCCATCCAGCTCTGTATCTGAGCACCATCTCTATTAGCCATTTTGAGGGACCAAAACCCAGATTCATTTTGCCAGTATCACTTTCTTTTACCCAGCCAAATATCATATTAATGCTTTTAAACTGCAGGACTGAACAAGGAACTTGCACTCAACTGATTATCCACCATGACCTTCAAAGCTTTCTCTGTCACTGCGTTTCCAGAAGAAAGCACTATCCCGTAAGTGAGAACTGCATTTTAGTTTATAGATCACAATGGATTTATTATAATCAAAGTATTCTCTATAAGTCTGGTCTTATCTTCATTTAAATTGGCAACAGGAAAATGTGGTGTGAGTAATGTATTTTCATGTTGTGTTGCTTTTTTTTTAATTATGTTAAAGAAAAGTTTAGTCTCACTGATTGGTAACTATTCTGTTTCAGTTTATTAGTAGCTCTAGTTTTCACACTATGCTTGGCAAGTCTTTTTGCTAACCAGAAAAATGTATTTAATGTCCTCATGCACTTATTTAAGCAATTAGGCGCTTAAACAAATATTTATTCAGTGCTTAAGTTTAACATGCTTATTACATTATAAAAATGGCAAACAGAACATTTCTTTCTCACCAGATCATTTTTTAAAATTCATAATTAGTGCTCATTTGTAGTTGATGGAATTTTACTCCTTTTAAAACAGGTCTTCATTACTTAAAGAAACCACTTAAAAATAAACTTGATCCACATTCAAAATATTCTTTATAAACAAAACAAGAAATTGCTTTGAGAAGTGAAGCTTCCAGTTATAAAATTCCAATGGATGCTGGAAACAAGAACAGCAGGACAGCATTAACTTTTTCTTCAATTATTTGTTCAGTAAAAAAACCTTTAAGCCATTCCAAGCATCATCTACAGAGAAAAAAAATCCCTCCAACTGATTCAGTTCATGACCATTCCCATCTTTTGTGCTGCTGTCCCTCTGAAAGCAACAGATGTGTGTGTGTATGTACACAATATATCTATCAATTGATACGCACCCATGTTCATGGATTCTATACTATTGTTTATTTGAGCTCAATTCTTTCTGCATACAACTTAATTAAATCAAGCTATGGTCCTTTCAACTAAAACACCACTGATTTACTTCTGTGACTAGCTCTTCTTCATCTGCTTTTGAATTCCTCAGTGCCAGACACAATGTTTTTCCAGACAAACATGCAGAGTTTTAAACAGAAATTCCTAAGGGTTTCAATGCTTGCAGGAGGTGGAGTTCAGTCTCTGTATCCCCCTTCTCTCCCCAGTGCAACTAACATTCTTGAGGGACAGGTCATCTTGCTTTTACTTCATTTCAGTGGTACCTAGCAGGTACTGGTTAGTACCCTCATCTTCTGCCTTCTGTGCCAGGACAATAACTCACAAGCATTTAATATCATTTGCTTTTAAGTACTCAGTTACTCAGAAATACATAATATCACTCTTGATATAGAGTACCACTTTCCTTCTATCCATCCAAATCTCTCTAAATAGGTTATAACCATTTATTTTAAAATTCCAATCCTGTGAACCTTTACACTGGATTTCAAGTAATACCAAGCAGACAAAATTTGTAATTGTAAATGGGAAATTTCAGCTTCTCTTGCTTATTATCCTGGCTGCCAGCATTAGAGTACAGGCAATTAAATGGGGATGGGGTGGGGGTGGGGGATGCCCCTCCTGTCGTCTTTAGTTCCTTGATCACTGCTGTCCAAAAAACCATTATTTCAATCTCAATGTGTGCTTACATGTTCCTGTAATGTTAAATGTTACCCTCCACCCCCACTGCGCCAGCTCTGAGTTCTTCTACTCACCCAAGCCAAAGTGATGCCAAGAAATAGCTTCTCTGCTTACCAGGGGGAGCTCAGCCTAGGAACACGCTCCCTTCCCTTTGCAGACAATAACCAGCTTCTCAAAAATACCAACTACACTGAATTACTCACCCAACCAGTGGGACACTTGCAGGATCATTGTTTCTGTACTGCTTATCAGGAAGGCCATTTGAGCCAAACTGGATAAAGAGGATTTTAAAAAGCTTCTGCCTCCTGGCAACTAGCATCAAAACCCTACCTTAGTAATGTGAATTCTTCCACCACAGCTGACAGACAGGACAGCCAAATGCAGCTGGAGAAAGGGAATGGGAAAAGGAGAGGTGCTAGGTTTCTTGCACTGAATGGAAAAAGTGCGTTTTCTCCTACTTCATGGGATGTCCTGAGACTTCAGAACATCCCTTGGTCATCATCTTCTGGGAGTCTCTACAGCATCAAGTGTGTGTGCCATTCTTTTCTTCTTTGAGTCAGAAAAGGCCTGTCTAGGTGTATTTTCTGGTCAGTGGAACAATTCAAGCTTCACAGCTTCAGAGTTCTCCAATCCCACAGCAGCACGCTAATTTCTGTTACCTTGAAATTTATGACATAGTAATTTTGTTCTCAATAACAACAACAAAAAAACCCAACCAACCAACCAAACAAAAACACCCCAAAAAAACCCCAAAAAAACTACTGCTTTGATATGCAGTATGATTTCAGTTCTAAATCAGTGGTACTGCAGGATGTCCAAAGGTATGGCAAGTCCAGGCAAAGACACTAAAACACAATAGCCAGCCACATATCATCATCAGCTTTGTTCACGAGAAAGATTATCAACTTTTTCTAAGATTTGCATCCGTACACTTACTTTCAAATGTCAAGTCTATCAAAACATACTTCCAGCCAAATGACTGCTGTTTCAAGATGTATTTGTTAATACAGGTCCAGATTTTTCCACAGCCCTACTGTCACTACATTTACCTTGACTGTCTCACAAGCAGAAGGGGAGGCCTTTGAGACAGATCAGCTCATAGCCACTGCAGTTTCCTACTAAATAACTCCGTGAAGGGACAGGCTGCCACAGGAAGGGCTGGTAACCTCACTCCCCCACACAAATGGGAATCCTTCTGTGCCTCCAGTGGAAAGTGCAGCAGTAAGTGCAAAACTGGCATGAATAGCACAACCTTAGCACAAATAGCACAAATTTCACTAAAAATCATGTAAGCCAGTGGGAGAGCTAATGGCCAGTGATGGCCTTCCTGAACACAAACAGGGAGACCCCGCAGCAATACCGTTTCCTCCCCCAGTAGGGAGAGCAGGCAGAAGTCTGACCAAGCATCCCTAACAGCTCTGTCCAGAATGAGGTTTCAGGCTTTCATTACTCACTTAATTTTCCACATGTAAATATAGTGTAATGAACAGTATTAACGTAGCAATATGGACAAACATGCACACCTCTGCCTCAGCTGACAAATACGTTTGCAAGCCTCATTTCACCTTCAACTAAACAGAGAAAGTTGCCGCAAGACAACAGGGAATCTTAAGGACAAAAAAAAAGACAAGAAATATCGCTCAAGGGAACTGCACACAAATGCAGTGCTGTATGTTGCTTGCTCCAATAAGCACTTACACTGACTTCAATCGTAGGAAAAATTATGGGACAAGAATGAATTCACATCCTTTCAAGGAGTTCTACTGCCCAATTCATTCTACCTTTTTTGAACATAATTGGGATTTTCACAACATATCAAAATCCGATATCTGAATATCTCAATTTCCAAACCAAGATGTTAACAGCATAGATTAAGAACTCCAGCAAGGGTGCAAAAACAAGACTATGCTGTTTTCAACCACTGTTCAAATTTCACCTGCAATCTCTTGTCAAATATATAAAAATAACAAAGAAAAGGCATCTCTTTTTCAGGAAAATATTAAGTCTTCGTATTTTTATTGCATCTTTTAGGTGAACCATTTACAATATTTGTTTCCCATTGTAATTTCACACACCTCACACCAGATGTTATTAGATGAACAGTACTAGTGAAAGCAACAAAAGGACAACAAATACTGCATTTCAAAAATGAAGATGGCATAGCAATAAAGATGTGCAGATTTATGTTACATTCATTGTAAAACCATCTCTAGGGTAATCACAAAGTGTTACGGTATTCCCAGTATTTCCCACTGCTACGGTTTTACTTTAAAGGGGGAGGTAAAAAAGGGGAAAAAAAATTCTGTGATTCAAAATGGAAGTTCAGTAATTATTTACAGCCCAGTACGTAACTGGCAAAATGACTGGCAAAGTTCTCAGCACATCAACTCAGATGTATGTAAGCAAGGCATTCCTTCCCTGCGGTAGGCGGCCCCATGTCAAGCAGCTATGTGCTAGAACTTGTCCTGTGCTACCTGTTCAAAGGAAACTGTGCAAGAATATTTCAAGCTCTGACAGATACCACTTTGTGCAAAAACATCCACAGGAGTATTACAAAAAAAGACAGCACTGATGTTTCAGCAACCTCTGTGTCAAGAAAGGTGCTCTCCTGCATTTTTATTGACATGCAGGAAGCGGATGATCATTCCTTGTACAATCAGTGCTAGCACTGACAATACTGCTCTTCTACTAGTCCCAGGCTCCCTCCCATGCCTTTACCAAACTCTCACTTAAGAATTTGCACCCACCTATTTCAGAGAAATTACCATTTGGTATTGCAAAGAGAAATGCTGCATCTCTAAGACAGTAAAAAGTACCCAACAAAACCACAATGCAGTAAGAAATCCTATGATTTGCAGCATTTCATTACTACAAGATCTACACCAAATGCCAAAGTGTGCTCTCCTTTCTTTCAGCAAATATTTATTAAAATACTGAGATCATTTAACTTATTACCTGAAAGAATTCAGGATACAGGCATTCCTGCCTGTGTCTGAAGTGCAATACATAACATCAGGTCCATGTATAAAAAATACTTTTCAAGTAAAAACATGTTTTCTCCACTAAGCACAACACTACACGTAATATAGATCTTTCCACATTCCTGCAAAAAGCAGTCTTACAACCAGGTTAACTCTTTAACTCTTTTTTTTTTTTTTTTTTTTTTGACCAGATATGCAGAAAGCTGAAGTTTCTAAGTTCCTGCAAGTAGGTCTAAAGCAACTCCAGTAAAGACACAGCAACTCACATGTACACAGGGTTCTGGTATTTTGTCAAGTTTTTATTCTGCTTTACAAGATATTAATGCATGCCAAGAATAGGAGTGTATTTTTAGTCAGTTCTACATGTGAAAGACAAAAATGGGATGACAGAACACAAGAGAGAAAGAAGAAAGAAAAGCCTACACCTAATATACTCAAAGTATATCTGATCTTTTCCTGGATATTCTTCAGTTACTTTCTGTGGTTATGCTCCTCTTGTAACCCTGGTGTTATAACCCTAAAGGAATATTAAAACCCATTATTTTTCTTGTGATGTAGAAAATCAAAGCAGAAAAGGCCAAATACCCCACACAATCTTGGCATTTACTGAATCTACTCTTCACAACTTGCTGCAAGACTGCAAATTTACTCAGGTGATAAAATGATCCTCAGTTTGAGAAGGATACACAGAATTTCTCACAGCATCGCCTCAGAGACTAAAAACCCACCTGCCTGCTCTCCAACATCAGGTAGGATTTTTTGTGAACATGAGGTCTAAGGTATAATTTTCTGCAGGACTTAAGGTTCATTTTAGAAATAATAGTTTCCTCCCTAGAATAACCTTCCAAGCATAAAAGGGCCATAAATCTATTAAGTACACACTTCCCAAACCTGCAGGGAGATATCTTGGCCTCTGATTTTCCTCAGTTTTGCCAACCAGCAATAAAATGAAACCAACGAAAAACACAAACCAGTCAATTTGCATCTGTCCTTTAAAACATTCTCCAGTACAGCAGAAGAGTCAAAACACATGTCAATTTTCAGTGCTGCCAGCTTGGAAAGTTAGGAGAGACAGCAGAGGCAAGCAGTAGAGTTTTTGAGGAGGGGCAGGAGCAGCTTCAAGCAGAGGTCCTTGCTGAGCAGCCCTGCTTGCATTGTCCATGCACAGGCTCAGCCTGTTCTCTGCATGGACTCTTAGGTGTTTGTTTCTATTAAGCACCACTTGCTGAACACAAAACAGAGACAATCCTGTGGGAAGGAACAAGGCTGTTCAACTAACCTGTCCTGTAAAGCACATCCTTGCCAACATGGCCTGTAAAACACATGTGTATATAGACTCCAGATAATTAATGTTACTTCTTAAATAATTAAATAATTAAAACATCTTCCCTAAGTGGCCACATAAACCTTGTTTATTTTGATTGGACTCTTGTCTCAAAAGACAAGTTATATTACAGTTTGCCAAGAAATATGCAGAAACTCTTCATCACTGTTCTGTGAAAGAAATGAACAAGCAAGTGTAATTTGTCCCTTTGATGTACATACCAAAACTAAATCCACTTACTTTCCTAAAGGTGTATTTGGATATAAGATTCAAATATGATTTCTAATAATGTCCAGTGACTGAATTGTTTGTTACCTGCATGTGTCTTGCTCTTACACTCAACTGCAAAAAGCATTACTAAGAAACAATATTCAGAAGAAGAGGGAAAAAAATGGAGTGCACAAAGAAATAAAACAGACACTGATTTTCTTCTTGGTACTCTTCCACACCCCCAAAAAGACTTTATAAGATTCAGAGATGAAATACGTTATCAGCAAGGATGCAAGCATTTAACACATTTTTTCTATTTCAGGCAAAGCAATGAACAAGTACCAGAAGTACCCAAAAATGGGGTCACCCAAGGTAGCAGAAGAATAAAAGCCTGCAGAGATTGCATGAGCTGTAGACTTGAGTTATTCCTTAAGTTCTTAAATCTTTCTTTCATCCGTCTTGAAAAACAACCAGACACCCAAAGCTTAAGGTATTTACATTAGGATTTTTAGATGTGCCCAGTTAGAATAGTTCTAAGGAGCAATGCAAAATATAAACAAACACGAGTATTAGAAAAAATTATCTACAGAGAACTAAAATAGTCTCAAACATATTTAAGATTTTCTTTTTTTAAGATTTTATAATTCATCTACTCCCACAAAAAGTCTTAATGTTCTAGATGATAAAACATGCAAAACTAAAGCAGGTTACCCAACAAGCTTGAATTGCGCATGGAACCCATGTCATTTAATCCCGACTAGATAAAAAAGGTATGGAAAACACTTTTGGTTTTTTGCAGTACTAACTCTCCCACTGTAATTTTTGCACAAGTTTTGCTGAAGCTAAATCTAATATAAATCTTAGCCTATAAAAAAATAAAAGTTGCTGCTAGCAATATGAGTCTAATCTTGAACTACTGAAACATCAGATATTTTTTGAAAAGCCTATTGTTTCAAGAAGAAAACTACCTGACTCTGTCCCAGGGTGACCAAAGTGAAGGGTACTGACCTGTCTCATTCTGAAAGCCTCTTCAACTGACTTAGTGGATTAATTCTGCCTACCCTGATATCAACTAAAGCCAAGTCATCCAACCCCAACAACATGGCCCCCAAGTGAAATTGTAGTTCCAATGAAGTCAGAGCAAATTTCCCAGCGATTTCCCCTTATCTTCAGCCCTATTTTCAGCTGTGGAAAACATACTCCCTATTTTTAAAAAAGCATACTCTATTGCCTGCCTTGCTTCCTTTGAGCAAGTCCAAATTTACAGACAAATGATAGCACCTTCTGAGAAATTCATGATTTAAAAAAAAATAGAAAAAAAAATCTGAGCTCCCTCAGGAATATTGGGAAATAGAGTTACAATATGGTTAAAAAAAACATATCGTATATGGGTTGGGACATCATTTCAACCATTTGAGTGTCAATTATTCTTTGATTAATATTATTAACAAAAAACTACTATGACTATAATATTAAGAGTAACAGTCAATTATTCCTTACTTATACTTTAAAACCCTCCTGGCACAATCATTATATGACAGCTGTTGAACAGAGTAATGCAGCAGTCTTTTCTTAAAGCGAGATGCTTATTTTACTTCAAATGTAAATAAACTCATGTCTCCTGCTGCCATGTAAAATGAGCTGTTCATAAGTAAGTGATTTTGTACCTTCCTAGTGAAGCAGCAAACAGCTCTCTGTTCTCCACTCCTGATCACCAAATCTATTTCCTGCCTAACTCCAGTGCAGACTGACAGCTAATTCTGCTAGCAAATCAAGCTCCCAATAACAAAATAACTGCTGCTTCTTTGAACAACAACCTTTTTCAGAACACCAACGCAGAGGGCTTGCATGTTTTCCTCTCTAATGTCCCCACTTCCAAGCAGAACGACAAATGTGATTACAGCTATTAAATATTCCAGCTAAATGACAATCGTTTAGCAGTAACAAAAATACATTTCATTTGTCATAATACACTGATCATTCTTACACATTTTCTGTACAAATGTTGTCTGCCTCTTACTCCAGTTTGGATGTAAAAATTAGCATTTACTGAACATCATTAGATGGTAATTCAACAAATAAAAATGTTGACCCAGTCTCATTTCCAAACCATCTCTCACCAGCTGAAAGATCGGTTCTTTTCCCCTTTTCAACCTACATTTTTTTTTCTGCACTGTTTCAAAGAATGATGGAAGCTACTGAAATGTTTCTATTTACCATAATAATGCAATTCCGTTACTTAAGGGATTTTCTTCGGTAAACAATCTCAGATGACCAGCATTAAGATGAAGAGCTAAACTATCATAAGGACCACAAACTTATTTCAAATTTGATTCTGTGATTATCTGTAATCTGTGCTCACCTCCCTCTATAGAGTGAATTACACTCAATAGAAGGGATAATTCTAAAGGAGACAATACAACATAAAGCCTTATCCTGCCATGAACTAAAGTAGCAGCCTTTTTTTTCAATTTAGTCAATGAGGCTTAGTATACCCAAAAGAAAGAACCATGCTAAACATTTCCCTACAATCTGCACAAGCACAGTACTTAGCATTTTCCTAAATCTGAAATTTAAAAATCCCATTTCTTTACATGACAAAGAGCAACAACTTTTCTTTGCAATTATTAACACTTGACTATCAAAAGACCCATTCTTAAAGATGACCTTACATGAAAGGCAACTAGCTATGCCTTCTTGTCCCTTTTTCTGGTTCAAACTTTACATTATCCAGGAAGCAGCAGTTCTACTTACTTTACTGATTTTTTTCCTAGAGGTTTATAGAAGTTCAACAGGATAGCAGATCTATCATTCAAATAAAATGTTACTGACGAATTATTTTAATTATAAGTACCTATGTTTTTTTAAGAACAGGAAGTTGGGGAAAATAATAACAAAGTAGATTCATAATCTCCTACTGACAGCTCCAAATAGATGCCCAGTGAAAAAAGCAAACCAAAATAAATGAAACAAGCAAACAAAAACCCAAATAGAACATACACACATGCCACAAAAGCCATACCAAAACCAAAAGAAAAACAAATGCCCTCAAAACCCCAAAGGTAAATCAAACAAAAATCTGGAAAAATGTACTTCTGAAGCACATGCTGATCAAAGCTTCACACTCCCTTCTTATGTGTGCGCATCAAATGTATCTATCAATCTTTAAAAAAAAGCAACACATCTCACTATTTTGTCCTCTGCCGGTTGTTTTTGAGATTCAATCACATTGATTCATTCTCTGTTCTTGCAAAATAAATAGATGGAGAACTGAAAATGGTGCCTATTTTCTGTGTCTGCTCTCTTTAACAAGACTAACATCAATTGTGCTAACACCTACTTAGGAGCAAAAACCTGCAATGCATTTAGTATCATCTAGGTGCTGAGGGTAATTATATACACAGAGGACCAAAAAGGTAATCACTTGACCAGTACTTGCTGTATGTATCCACAGCATTTTAAGTTAATGGTTCAGAGCAAAATATGACAGTAAGCCTCACTTCCTTGGCATACTTCAATCTTTTAGAATTAAAATTACCTCAGAAAGTAACTCACACAACCAGTCAACCAGTAGTAAAAATGTGTGTTTGCTAGCTTTAAAATTCTATCTGCC
This sequence comes from Ploceus nigricollis, assembly GCA_013399945.1. Classification (NCBI taxonomy): domain Eukaryota; kingdom Metazoa; phylum Chordata; class Aves; order Passeriformes; family Ploceidae; genus Ploceus; species Ploceus nigricollis. Next base: position 1,089,786 of record VXBC01013380.1, read on the forward strand.
AAGGCAACAGCCAACTGATTTCCTTGGCGTAAACTCGACATTTCCAACCTGGGACATTACCCAACACGGGCACTGTAAACCCTTTCCTAAATGATGTAATCATGCTGCTGCTCCTATAGTTCTGGTTTACTTGCAGTTTCCATTACAATAAATCCTTGCTACATATTCCTAGAGGTTTTACAACTTTTTCTCCCCTTAAAAAAAAAAAAAGTTACTCCACATTGAAACTTGCCCTGTAAGACAACAACAAGCATATTTTCCTTACACCTCAAAATATACTGTATATCAAAAAAGGGGGGAAATGGCATTAGTACGTCTCTGAATATCTACAGTTCCATTCTTAAAACAGTGACGACACTAATAACATTTGGTTTTGAATTCTGCAAATCAAGAATATAAAAAAAAGTTAAAGGCACAAGTGATTAGCACCCTTTCATCTCACAGTACTTCTATAGCAAAAAAAAGGAGAAAGAATAGACCGAGGCTCAAGCGTCATAACTTGTCTTGCTGCAAGCAGGCTCAAGGCACTAAGGCAACTGCAGGATCAGTACTGAAATGTTCCATTTTAAATAGCTATTAGGAATGGCTGTTGTACATATCCATGCAAATATCTTCCATAAAGAATTTACTATGCATTATAGCAACACGATCCTATTTACACAATAAGTTGTTGTTCCAGTCCATCAAGTACACAAGGAATTTTAATGGACGCTAAAAAAAAATCAATTAGGCAATGATCATCTGATTAAACAGGCATATCACACCATTCAATTCTTTCAAACATATTCATAAATCCAAGCCTTCAAACTTTGATGAAAACTTTCAAAACCTGCAAGACAATATTTCAAGTATATGATTTTTAAGCTTAATGGAATTCCTCACAAAATAAAATACTGCATGCTATTATCATGAAAAAGCAACATCACTGGTGAGAAAAAAGCCCCTTATTTTGACCAGTATTTGGAGATCTTTTTATTTTTAGCAAAAAATGTTTTTACAAAGCAGCAGAAGGTTTTCCTACAGCACACAGCAGTAAAGCACTTTGAGCGGGCAATCGAACTAAAGCCAGAAGGAACTGATCATGGCATCATCACTTGCTTGACTGAGGTCCAAAAAGGGTGGGAGGCAAAAAAGAAGTTAATTGAAAAGCAAATTATTGTCTTTATAATCACATCTTATTACTCAGATAGTATTTCACTCATAGTGAGATGTATTGCAAAATCAAGCCTGAAGTTTTCAGGTGCTAGCTATCCCTGCATATTAGGATTTTCACTTTTGACATCATCTCTTTGCAATTCCAAGTGATATCTAAGATATTAGAAAATGAAAGTTAAATCTGAAAGAATATTTTTTCTGTTTTCTAGTTTTACATACATTCCTTGGGTAAGGAGTGCTAATAATCCAAAAATTACATTCACCATTAGTACATCAAGAGAGAGAGTTCATGAGATTATGAGATAGCAGTATTAAGACTTACAGGCAAGAATAGCATTTTACAACCTTGTTGCAACTTGTGTTCTATTCATGAAGACTGACAACATTGGCACAGGCCATCTTTCCCCCATCTTTCACTTGCCTTCTTCCCCCCTCCTCCACTGGAGGTGAATGGGAAAGAAACAAAAACCCAAGTTTCCTAACAATATAAAAATCTCTTTCTCAGTACTTAATTTTCCATATTAATGCATCCTGACAAGAAATATGTCAAGTCTGTAATCCTATAAATTAAGCATATGACTCTTTTTGTATCACCTTCCCTTCTCATACCTTCCCTTTTATATAGGTGTCAAATCAGTCCAAAGGCTTTATCTGACTCACACTGAGTTAACTGGACATGCCCTCAAAATCTTACAAAATGCTGCAGCATTCTTCAAACTGCTTAGCACTTTGTCCCAGGAGGCTATCACCCATCTTCACATGACAAATCTGTATTTCTGTTGTTAACTGTCAGAAAAGAAAGTGAAAATCTCAGGTTACCATTACTTTATTTACAATCAACCCGCTTTTCCTATATGGCCATTAATATATCTAGATCCCTTTATCTTTAGCTGTATGAGTGTAAAGACATTGCCAGGGTTTCAAATTGTGCCCCTTATGTAAGGCTCAGTGTGTTGTGCTGGAGCTCATCATCAGTAACTCATCAGAGATGAGTTCGAAACTCACTTAGGGGGATCTGCTTTCTCTCTTCAGTCCTTTGCAGAACATATCCCATACTTTCCATAGTCACTTCAACATCCTGCAGTTTCCACATGGAATTTTAAGACAATCTGGGGGTTTATTTGCACCTTCATGTTTGGTGTCAAGCATGCCTAGACCAAACAGCAAGAGAACGACTGCAGCATTTCATAGATACCCCTTTTAAAACTGGTTAGCAGGTTGTGCTTGACACCCATGCTGCAGATATGTAGGCTGACTGCACCTGATACCATTTCATCTTTTTTATCCTCTTTAATCTTTTACTGCTTATGCCAGAGGCCTCCCTTCCTGAGAGAGAGCTCTTCCACCTCTGAGCTGCAGGCTGGAACACACTATTCTCTGCTGCAATATGACATAGACCAACTAACTACATCTAGGCAATTATCTTCAATTCTACCACTTTCATTAATTTTAGCTCAATCTTTAGGGTGTTGTTTTTCATCTTTATTTCTTCATTTGCAGCATCCTGCAGAAGAGCCTGCAAGTTAAAATCTGTCAAGTCCCATAGTTCTAACCTCAAGCCGCAACACTTGCTGACAAAGAGCCAGACTTAACATTTCAAGGTCTTCTTCAAAATTCAAAAATCTTCACAGTTTAACAAAAAGCCTTCTTGTTTCATCCAAGGAAACAGAGCTGACACCCTCAGCTGTCTTTGAGCAACAGAGAACTATAACTTAAAATAAGAACAATCTCTCCCATTGATGCTTCCCACCCTTCCTACAGTGTGGCACTTCCACCCTCATAATCCATCTACTCAGTGCTATCTCTGCACAATACTTAAATCTGAGCACGGTATGTGTTTAAGGCCCAGTATTTTTTAACCAATCAAGTTTTTGGAAGTGCCTTGCGCTTTTGATAAATTCAATGTGACACTGTAAAGCAGTCCAATTTCCAGGAAGTGCTGAGATTCATCTTCTGAAACTTCTGGCAATATTATGTATTTTATATATATATATGATACCTAAAGTAGGTACGTGCTACACAGTTTTAACAAGTGTAGCTAGGCTCTCCTTATTTAATATTCATGTCACAGGAGTAAAAATCCAGCCAGGAATCAAACTGTGGCATCCTGTGCCAAAGACAACTTACCACTCAGCTGGTAAGTTGGCAATTCAATTTACAAACCTGCATTCCTGCATTTTAATCCTTTGTAGAAAGGTGGTAATATATGAGCAATATGAAAAGAACTGGATTCAGATCATTAGAGGTTCACAAACCAAACACACGAAGCTTTGGAGGCTGTCCAAAACAAAATCATGCCTAGGTGGTGATGTCCGTTCAATAAAAATTCAATGTCATAATTATCCTGTCCCTTTTTCCCCGAAGAGCTCTGGTGCTCGGCCGGCGCTGCCGCTCCGCCACTTACGGCAGCGCTGCAAGGAGATGGATGGGACCGGCAGCCAATGGCGCTGCCAGGTCACTGCCTGCTGACGGGTAATTTAAAATTACCAAGCAATTAGCAAATGCACTGAAAATTCAACACTCATCTCTGCGTAACACAGAATAACTAATTTTTAAATTAAAAATCTGTTTTAATAACTTCACTTTGGTTACAGATACACAGAAAAAAATAAAGCCTCCTTTATTCAATTTCAACTCCCTTTTGCAACTGACAAAATGCTTTTGCTGCCTGAATCTAGCAACCAAATATACAGTCTGGCATTTCTAAACTAAATAATTTCTTTGTTATCAGTAAGTATTGAACGACAGAAAAGAATAAAAATTAAGACCTGTGATAATGGTACTATAATATATTTTAAACCGTTATTTAATTAACTGCCTGATTAACATCTTGCCCTATTGGATGGGTAATAACAAGAATTGGCCAGGCATCTATCTGCCAGGAGCCCAGAATTTTATTTTATTTTCTATGTTTAACATTAAATGACATAAAAAGAAGCTAATCTGTGACTGGTCAGTTGCACAAAACAAATGTTCTTTCCCATTAATGATCAAGTTACTAATCTGTTGTGCTCACAAGGCAGTGTAGAGCTCTCACTGCCTACACTCACATCCCTAATTTAGAAAAAAAAATTAGCAAAATATTAACTTCTTGATAACATCAGTTTATTTCTCTCTCTTGAAAACTGCTGTATTTTCCTTAGTACATGGTATACACATTGAGATTGACCTTCTTAAAAAGGGTAAATAAAGCACAAGAGGTCTCCATCAGCAGTGAAGTAGATAAAAAAGGAGATCCTTACCTTTCTATATACTGTGATACACTAAAAAAATCCTGACTGTAAAGAGTTGGTAAAAGAAAAAAAAATAAGAAAAGCTATAGACTCCTATCAAAATGAGGAGAGAAAAGAAAACCAACCACCACAACAACAAACAGCTGATATAAATATGTAACACTTTTGTATGCACTGGACTACACTAGCCTTGATGTACTGATGTCAGCTCTAGGTTTTCATCTTACATTTAAGCGTATGTAAGCTGGAGAGAAAGAGAACATAAAAACCCTTTAAAAACCAAGAACAAAATAGCAACAGCAGCAAAGAAAAGAGCCAAAAAATATGCAAGACTAAGTGGTGTCAACTGGAAAAAAAAAGAAAACTCATGGCATTTGACATACTTCTCTCTCTCCAGAAAGATACCAGCAACAAACTAAATCCTGTTCGAACTGTAAGGGATTTCAGAAAACATTCACACTGTGAACATAATTTCTTTAGTTCTAAAACAGTCCTTCATCCTCCTTCTGCACAAGAAATACTTATTTCTGACGGTTTTCTCTTGCACCCTCTGTATTACCGGAATGTCAGAAGGGAAGAGAAAGAGAGGAGGGAAACCAAAGCAACCCAGAAAAATCCTCCACAAACCTGTTGCTGTGGATACTGCATTCCTCCCATGGCTGCCGGGGCTCGGCCCTGCATTCCCACGGGATAGCGCTGGGGGCCGGGAGGGCCGTAGGACTGCCCGGGGTAGGGGCTGCTCTGCTGTGCCTGAGAGTGAGGGTTATTGCCCATGCCGTACAGCTGCGGCCTCTTCATCACCATCGGATCCATCGGACTGCCCTGTTGGCAAACACAAGCAAAGGAATATTTAAGACACGCAAAGAAAAAGGTCAGAATCGTCACGCTCACTGCGGGCGAATTATACATGTGTTTTCTCAAGGCTTTACACATCAAATATTGACTTGATGTACAAACTGGCAAAGTACCATACCCTGGGTTCTCTGATTAATTAGATGAGGTTTTGAATAGTAAGTTTGGGACTTCCATTCCATTTAAAACAACTTTAAAAAATATTTTACACTAAAACTTGAGGCTGTCTGTTAGCTACACAGGAAGAGAGCAGAAAATCTGCCCAAAAAATTTCAGCTTAAGAAATAATTAAATATACTGCTACACACTGATTAGCATCACTGACCTTAACGTTAAAACAAAAATAAAATAAAAACATAAATATTATATCAAGAGAGACACAAACAGTGGACAAGCCACTTAACCTTGAGAAAATGTCTGTTCTCTCATGTCAAAAAAAAAAAAGAGAAACTGGAAAGAAAATAAAGTTTCCAAGAAGTGCAGTGCATACAGAACACTGCATTTCAGCATTTTCCTGTTGCTTTTGTGCACACTAAGAAGTTTCCAGATCAAAAAGCAAGTCATAACCCACATTTTACATGAAAGTTTATTTGCTTCCTTAATAGACCTCAGAAAATCCAAACTGCAACCAGTGATGGAGGGGGAAGGGAGGTAAGGGAGGGAAGTTTTATTTTTAGACTTTTTGGCAGCACTTACCAAGCCCTGTAACAGTTTCAGGACAGGTGTCAACCATTGTGCAGTATTACTCTCATGTTTTATTACTGAGAACTAACTGAACCAGAAAAAATACCATACTTCGTGAAGTGCAGCCCTGTATTGTTAATATGACATCCATTTTTTAATTCCTGAGTTCTAGTTAGATTAATGGAAGAATGTGGGGGGAAGCTTTCCAAAAGCCTATCACAATCTCATCTTCATGAAAGTGGCACATACCCCCCCCCTCCTG
>VXBC01013380.1:1095992-1124469 GCA_013399945.1 Ploceus nigricollis
ATTAATTCACCCAGCCAGCCCACTCCCCAGCCAGGAGCAGGATTCCCACCTGCAGCACATTTTGCACATGTTTTCCTGTAGTGCACTGCTGAACAGTTTAATTTAAAACCTCCTATGTAATACAGCTTCTTCGTGTCCTTTCTGGCTATTATATTCTGATGTAATAGTTATTATGACAATAACTAACATTTCCCACTCCCATCCCTGTTTCTTCTCATCACTGCTGTTTGTACTACTAACACGCTACTCTTTTTGTTTCTATCCAAAAGATGCCCTTTCCAAAGTAGTCACTGCTTAATGAACTATTATTCTTTCCTTACTGCAAATAAAATCCATCAAACCTCATTCTTTTCCCCTGGCTGTCTCCACCATTACCAATAACAATTTTCCAGGAATGTCACCCAAAACTAATAAAGTATTCTGAATATGGACACACTACACCTGAGGAGATGGAAATTATAACCTCCTCCTCACATGACATCTCCATTCACTTCAAAAGAGGACCGCCCTTTTTTGCTACCATAGCAAATTCCACATTCACTGCTAATTTTGGATAAGTATTACTCAGCAATTTTCCTTTTATTGTTTGCCTGCTCTGTAGCTAGATTAGAAGTTTCTATTTTTTGTCACTAAACGTCCCTGGGTAATTTACTATTTATATTTCATACTTTTCAAAATCAATGGTTCCTCAACCACTGCAGATCACCTGATCCACAACAACATTAACAATTTTGGGTTTTTTTTAGGCCATCATGCAGTCTCACCACAGTTTCAACTAAAAACACAAAGGATAAGTGGATGAACTATAGATTCCTTCTTACAGTGTCCCAGGGAGGAACTTAAATTTCCTCCTATAGACCACAATATTTTATCTATGTTTACTTCTGTGTTTTAATTTTCAGTGCATCACTTGCCATATTCTTCTTCTCAAACATAAATCCTTACTCAAAGTGAGTCTTGCGCTTCCTCCATTAGATTCCCATGAAGCCAAACATCACTATTCATTGCTACCATCTTCTGTTTCAGGGCATAATTTCCAGGTCTCATCTCCAATAACCACATTTACTTAAATTCAAGTTTAATTAATTTTGAGTGTAATATTTTCTTTTCTGCATCCAATTCTTAAATATAAACAATGCAGATAGCTAGACAGCTAAAACAATCTGACATTATCCATTATTAAGACTACTTTCAGGTGCATATAAACTTTGCCAAACTTCAAGCATTTAGACTGAAATTTTCCAGGGCATATATATGCCTGAGGCTGAAACTCTCTGGAAAATTCAGCAGAAATAGTTCAGCTATGTCTTAGAATGAGGTCACAGAAAAATACATGGTTTATGTTTTCACATAAAACACTTGAAAATACCTCTTGAATACCATGCTTTGAGACAGAGAATTTTAATTTCCCAGGGTGACACTGGACATTCATGAAAGGCAAGGCATGTACCCTTGTCAGAAAGAGCACCTGAATGTCACCAGACTGGGAGCACAGGAGGAATAAACAGGAGCACATGAGGGGCAGGGCAAGGCTTCTTCAGAGGAGTTACAAAGTGTATGGAAGCTGCCTTGAATTTGCCAGACAAAGGAAGAGGGACAATGAGTCAAAAAAGCAATTGAGACAGAAGTGAGGCAGAAAGAGCTGAAGGGGAGAGAAGGAAACAAGGTCAGGAGGCGACATGGATACAGGCCAAAGAGTCTCTGTCCTTTGGACTAGTGACCTCCAAGCAGCGGAGCTTCTGTGTGTGTGTTGGGAGAGTGAGCCTCACTGCCAGTGCATCCTTCCTTCCTTCCCTCCTTCTCACCAGCCTGCCATCACTACACTTCTCCGCGTTCTCTCCAGGTGAGTCACTCCTCTTTCCCTCATTTGGAGGGATATTGGAGGTGATATCCCTCCAATTCAGAAAGGTGGAGGGACGAAGAACCTCAGATATTGCTATAAATCCAGTCACCAGGGGCTGCAGTGTCTCACACAACACTGGAATTGAGGGGGCCTTGGTCACTAGGAGGCAAGGGACTTGGACATACTCAGAACTTATTGTGAACACTGGAAGTCAAGAATCTGGACCAAGGACTGGAGATACTTGAATATGAGAGGGCGAGAGAGAGCAGTGACTGTGCCTGGACAAATTGCTGGGACAATCCACAAGGACCCACCCTAGCTATCAGTGCTGCCTGTTCCCTCCTCCCTCCAAAGATCTCAGGGAAAGAACATGCAGTAGAGTGTTCTATGATCTCTAGGGTTGGAGAAGACAGACTGTGAGGAAACATTTCTCATCCTATGCACTGGTCGGTCCTTATGAGGGGTGGTAAGTCACCACTGCTATTCCTGACTCCCTTCAGATTAGATCTCAACCCTCTATGTGGTGCAGCTAAAGGTGAAGACATCTACCAGTGACTCAGTGGCTGTCAACATATTTCTGTAAGGCAAAACAAAACCCAAGAGCCAGCTCTCCCCCAGGCTTAAGAAAGATTATTACTGCAGAAGTTGAGAGCTCTTGGAATTAAGTTTGCTCTTGCACCATTAAGCGTGTCTGTCTCCTTCACAAATATGGCTGTCTTTAAACCCGCAGTCACACTTCAATCCTCACAGGCAGCGCATGTGCCTGCTCCAGGTATCCACCCAGCACAGGGCGGTGAAGGGGCCAGTGTGAGCTATTCAAGCAGGGCTTCACTTATCATACAGGTACTGAACGCAGGAGACAACTGTCCTGCCATCTAAAGTAGCTGTGTGCTGCTCAGGCAGAAACAGATTCTACCTCTGCATCTGCCACAGTTTTTCACTAAACCAAAAAAATTTCAAAATTTACCAGTTTAATGCATCCTGACTTGAAATCCTGGGGGTTAAATTGCAGGAAATGCTGCATATCTACAATTGCAACAACTTTTGAATTTGATGACAGACGTGCTCTGAAAGTGTTTCCAGAAACTGTGTGTTTCAAAAAATTTAACCTACAGCCATCAAAACCAGGCCAAACTTCCTACAACAATGCCTCCATTTCCCTTGTGTAAAAATGAAAAAAAAGGGGAAAAATTTCCAACCCCAAAAATGAACAAAAAAGTCCCATCATTTCTTCAACACAGAACCGATTTTGGAATTTAATATGTCCACGATCAATACCACTGAAAACTCTCTAACAAAAAGACAAATTTTGTCTTAAGAATAGTGTATGGTGAGGAAGACCTGGAGTCATACACTTAACAGAAAGAAAAAAGAGCTGCTCATCAAGTACTATCCCCCTTACAGTGAAGGTAAAAATTCCAGTGTAACTTTTTCCAGCTTTAATGCATGCACAGTTTTTAGCTTTATCATTCTTGTAGACTTTCTGACTTCATTCTTATAGCAAGACTTTCTCTCATCCATGACATTTCAAAAACTTACTAAAAGAAGTTGCTAATTGAGACATAAATATTATAATCTTATATGAAGGTTCCTTTAACATTTATTAAGTTACAGTATTTTCTTTAACTTTAGTTCCAACAGTTTTCAGACACAAGTTTTCAGTGACAGGATGATAATGAGATGTATCAACCTCTTTATGCTGCAGGGATCATAACCCAAACCCGACACGAGTGCTCTCTAACATCTACCAAAAATGCTCTAACTGCATCACATTCCTCTAAAACCCAGCGTGCATGTTTGACTATGAATGGATGATGTGTGTATTTTCACATCTTCCATGCCTTTACTTTCTATTGCATGCTGTAGTGCAAAGTTTTAATCACTTATTAAATTTTATTTTAGTGTCATTGTAGTAATCGATATCCATTTGTTTCTTTTCCTGCCTTTACAGAACAGTCCAATTTTTCTCTAGTGCTGTTTTACTCCTAATACACACATTATCATTTTGCCTGTTTATCTAGTGTTTGCTCATGGTATTTTTTTACTGCCATATTCTTCTAGGCAAGCCTAGATGGATTCTGCCTTTTGCTTCTGATTCCGCACCTCCTCTTCAACTTGCTGCATTTCATTAAAACTGAGCAGATATGCAGTTCCTCAAAATACCTCAGTCTTGTTCTTTGCTTCAGTCCACAGAAATACTGTAATTTATAACCCCGTTATTATAGCGCCTATCTCGTGTCAGTATCAGATTCATTTGCACATGTACTATAAGGCTTTGTGAGAACAGAGCATTTCATAAGAGTTCCTGCCTATTATGTGCCTCATGAGCACCTTAAAATACGTAGTGGAAGGTTTGCTTATGATTTCAACAGGGCCGAGGTTTCATTCCCAGTCTTTAGATTGACAATACAACCATTAAGGTAGGACACTGAAAAACCTACACTACTTACAAATAGTAACCGACAATCTTTTTCTTATACCTGCTCCTTTCTTCAATGTTTTGTGTAAAAGAATACATAAACTCGACATTCCTGCTATACGCAGAAGTGAAAAAATTAATATTCTACACCCCCTTGTAAACTCGGTATCACCACCACTCCTGCTCTCCTCCCATCCAAAACGATCAAATAAATCACCTCACCCTGAAGTACCTGGAGATTCAATTTTGCCTTTTCTAAAGTGATAGAAAAATACACTACCATTTTCTTTAGTCATTTAGCCAGCGTTTTCCAGTTACAGCATCTACACTCAGATCTGAGGCAGCTTGCACAAGAGAATAACTTGAGAAGCAGTCGGATCAAAACCATTAAGAAGCAATCTTATCAAAACCAGTAATGCCATTTTAAGGCATTACTGATGTTATGCACACATTACATATATATATATATATATCCATTATTAAGTTATCAACTAGTATTTCACTTTTAACAACAAAATGTTTATTTGACTGATATTTATGAATATGAACACCAGTCATTGTCCCAAAATACAACTAACATTTCAATTTAAAGATGCCACAAAGACCCTCACCACCGAAATCACAATACAGGGAGGAGTGGGAGACACTTTAATAAGGTCACAAGGGGATTTAGATGTGAATCCCATTCAGCTAGTGCTCTTTTCTACAAGGCAGACAGAGCAATTCACTAGAAGACGAGTATTTACAGGAGACGTGTAACAACTTTTCAAGTGAAAGTGTGCCTTTTTGTTTAAACAAAAAAAAAATTGAAAGAGGCATTAGTTTGGCTGACAACAGCAAATGCATCGATTTAAAGCAACTATAAGCCACAAAGTATCCCAAGTAATGCTCCATCATTTGTGCCTGTAACAAAGCAACATGAACTCAGCACTCTCAAGTAGGCTTCTCCTCAAACTCCTAGAGCTATGAATACAATAACTCTTTGTTTATTCACTGATCTGCAGCCAAAGCTTCTGTCCCCATATTAAAAAAAAAGAAAACACGTCTCTGTATAAAAACCAAAGCCTTGAAACCTCATAATAAGTAAAGACAGCTGACAATCGGTTACTGACATTCCAAGGAAGACAGGCATGGAGCTCTCAACTCTATGTCAGGCACCAAGTCACAAATTTATCACTGAAGATAATCACAAGTATTCACTATAATACAATGACACAGCTGGCTTGAGGATGGAACTGCAGAAAAGATAATCCACTCCTAGATAATGTCATCATTTGTATGAACATGTACAAGGACGCCTCAGCCAACATTTTTACGTGACAAAAGAGGGAGTATCAAAACAACTCTCGTCTACTGTGTTTCAATATCCATTCAAGAAAGTTGCAAGCAACTATTAAAAAAGTATGAATATACAGCATTAAATTCTCACATTAATAATAAAGTCTGAGAGGTGACTAGTATATATGCTTTCTGCTTTTTTGTAAAAGGAAATCTACTGTCTGTTTTACTAAAATTTTAATTAAAAAAGGCAGTTGCACAAACACAATAAGTAGTAAGCAAAAACAAAAAGCTGAGTTCAACATAAGGCTATGATGAAAGAAAATCCAGTAAATGAAGAAGCACACACTAGCAGAGTTTTAACATAAATAGCCATTTTGCTTGTCTTAAAGGCTCTGCATACTGATTTCAGCTGCAGGGAGACATCAGAAAGATTATTTCCCACTCAAAACAGAAAGTAAGTAATTAACAAGGCGAAAGAAAAAAAAATCAAAGCTATGCCCCACAAAGAATCAACTACTACTTGTCTAGAACATTTACAAATAATTTATACAAGCAACTATTTCTGCAGGGTGAGGTAGAAGAGTGATATACTGTCTTTCAGCCTTCTTCTGAATCCTCTTTAACACACACAACCCAAAAACTGTAAAGCCTGTGTATCAGCCATTCTCTCTTTATAATTTTGCATATAGATAAAACTAAACAACTACTGAAAGAATAAATCACAACAAACATAACAAAGAAAAGAAACCTGTTTTTAATGAAATGTACATAACTAACCTCTTCAGTTGCCACTACAAGTGCATGCAAAATTAAGACAACATCAAGAAGCAATTATACACATTAACACAGCTGATGGCCAAAACAATCCTAGGTTACTGACAAGTCCACATGGATATACAGCCCAGAACCACTGTCCCTTAAGTTGCCTTTGTCATTGCCAGCTACTGACAACTAATAGGTTACTCTGAAGTCAGCTTAATGTGTGTCATCTGTCCTCATCACACCTGAACATTCAGTTTTCTCCTGTAACCCACTTTCCTAATATCAAACTTCTTCTGGGAAGTACTCAGGAATTATAGTCCTGTCTTTAGATTTGTTTTCTCCAACTTGGATACCCCTACAAAGAAGACTACTTTTCTTCAGGCATGCAGAAGCTCTACTCCCCTCTTCACCAAGTTTGCAGCAATTTCTAGTGCAGCAGAATTCAGAGGTTCTTCTAGCAAACCTATCTGCGACTCTACAGCAGGTCACTCATTCCAGCTGCTTCTCCTAAATGTGCTGCCACATCGTGACCACGCTTTGGCTACTCCAATCCACAGTCCAGTCGGAAACTAGAACTGCCTGTGTTGGACGGTTTTGCACCAATACAACAGCTTTGGCACTGGAGCACGGTCAGACACGGGCAGAGCTCTCAGTCTAGCATTTCGACTGTCAAAACAGCAAGCCCCAGCAGGAGAGCAATGCAGATAGCAAGGGAAAATAGTAACCTAAAATTCCCAGGCTAGATTTACCGCTGGATGCCTCAAAGCTTTAAGGCATCCTCAGTAGCCAAGGCTACGGCTCAACAAGGATGAGAAAATCCATTCATAAACCCAGAAAACCAAGTTTAAAAAAGCAAAGCCCCACCCAGAATACCAGTTACTTCTATTTTGTCTGGCAGTGAGGTTCTCAGCTTCCTAGACAAGTAAACACCTTCACTCACTGTGCATGGCTGCCATCTGGAACTCAGAAAAAAAATTCCCTTACCTACTTTGTACAGCTCTTACACAAACACGGCGTTAGATGGACAGAAAAGGATGTACTAAAAATAGTGTCTGTCAGCCAAGGAATAGAGCGCTGCCCTGAGTGGAACGAGGGGAGCTCTGCAGGAAGACTGCCTGCAGAGAAGTATTGCAGTAAGATGGGGAAAATGCACAACGTCCTAAATATAAGTGACGGGGGGGAGGGATGTAAATGGAAAAAAAATCCCACATTCACTTTAATTTTTAAAGAAAAAACTTCCTAAACTTAATATTCATGTGGATCTGAATACACTTTTTCAACTACTTGACTTTACTCACAGATATAAAATTAAAATTTTGATGTATTTAATTGCTGGAGAGAACGCTAGCTGAGAAAGTGACATTGTGGACACTGGGGATGACAGAGTACCCACAAAAAGGTATAACCAATCACATCTAGGTCACAAGCCAAAAGTATATACAGTTAGCTGCAGATTTTTTCCACTCCCAGTGATATATATAGTTCTATATTAACACACACACACACATACACACACACACAAAGGTATGCTGGTCATATTTCCTCAGCATTTATGGCAAATTATTAATCAAGTCCCACCTGAAACAATTTGTTAAATTGATTTTAATCACTGGGCCTCTCATGTGAAGCTTTGTATAATCAGCATTTCATTTACAAAATTAATTGCCTGATTGATTCTCAAGAGGCAGTAGCTGTCATTACACTGCTGTCATAACTTTTGAGTAGGGGTGTCACAACACTGAATTCTGACAGTATGAAGAGCACTGCTATTTAAAAAATGAGGGCGGGGAGGTAGGGGGGAAACAAATACAGTGATTTCACAGAATTGCTCTTTAGCCCGATAGAATGTTAAAACCATTTCCCAGCAGTTTCAGCCAGCCTCCCTGTTTTCCATTCATTGAATAATGCGCTACTCAGCTATTCAGTATCTCTTCTTAGAGGCAGGTTCATTTAATTCAATTTTATCATAGTTGCGGTTGCATAAAATGAGTTTGTTGTTGAATATACAAAAGATTTAATCACAGGCCGCTCTTAAGGTTATTTGTAGAGCAAAGTTTGACTTTCAAACACATGGAACTTTTTTCCACACCCTAAACCTTCAGGAAAGCTATTTTTGATTTTTTTTTCTTGCTATTTTTAAACAAAGCAAAGCAAACCGTAACTTTACAGAACTTATCTAGGAGCTCCTTTAGAAAGCTTTTTTTTCTCCCCTTGTCTTATAAGCTGTGTATAAACCCTGGCACCCTGCCAGAGTAGGAAGCAAAGCTCCGATATTTGCTGTAGTTACTCCTATACCCATTGCTACTATATTCTTGGAAAAGACTGGTGCTCTGAAGAGGCGGTGCAGGCCAGCGGTTAGGGCACTGAGTCATGAGACAGGACTTCTATTCCTGGCTCAGCAGCTGACCTGATATGCAAACATGAGCACAACACTTCACCTTCCTGTGACTGGGTTTTCACTCTCATAATAACAAGTGTTATATGCACTTTTAACAAGCAAAGACACATGAGGACTTTGGGGAGACTGATGTCAGTTATTGGGCAACAAGAAACAGGACTAGGAGTCGGGAAGGGTAGGCTAAGGGAGGAAAAACCCCCAAACCTCTAGAAGATGTTGAAAAGGAGAAATTGCATCAACAGGCTGCAACAAGGTACTCTAAACTTTCAGAAACCTACATTCCAAAGAAAAAAGGTCCCTAGAAGCATCTTTAAAAGAAGTGGAAAAAAAGAGAAAAGATGACCTTAAATTTCTGCTGCTAGATCATCTGGAACAGTATTAAGGCCTTTGAAAAAAATCACCTATTTCTAAGATAAGCTCAAAAATAAGCCCCTGAACTGCTCAAATTCAGCCTTATACACTAGATTTCATCAAGTGTTCATGAATGAAGCAAAGGTAAAATTTCTAGGCCATGTTCTGAGATTACACTATTACCAAAAAAAAGTAAATGACAACTCTTCAAAAACTGAATTAAACTTACTGTTGGTATTTGTAATTGACCTCACCAGAGCAATTCAAGAATAAATCAGAGTCCAGGTAACACTAGAACCTAGCAGCTACTCTAGACAACACAGCCCCTTTTCTCTTCCTATGCCCCAGTTCTTACTCTCATCCCTAACTACTACCAAATATTATCTTCCATTCTTCTCTGCAAAGCACTCTGCCAGTTGAGTGGCTTTATGCAATTTTCTTCCCTTTTTGCAGGTTTCTGAGTTCATGATGACTAAAACTGGGGAGGAGGCGAGACAAGGATAGGAGGACACTAAAACAAATATCATTGACAAAATTATTACCGAAATAAAGATACATAAAAGAGTAAAAGAATGGAAAACTCCACCAGGCAAACAAAAGCAATTAGCTGTTTTCCTTTTCCATAGCCATAACATGAAATTTCAACCAAGGGAGGTTCAGAAAGTTCGGTCCACACTGAGAAATGCTTGATAGAGTTTTAAGCTATATCCTTCTACCACACCAGGAAGAGTTCAGAAAAAGGAGAGAATCAGTCACCCTACTTACAACACGGGATAACAGACTGGGACACTAAAAAGCAGTGCAAAGCACTGATTTCCTGTATTTATTGATTTCTAGCTTCATAGCAGGTAGCTTACTAATTAATTGAGCATCTCCTCTTTTCAAGCTTAACTTTTTTTTTTTAATAGGTAAAAAATGGTCTTAATTAAAATAAGAAAACAGGGGAAAGCCCCTAGCTAGAGCCAATATATGCAGAATTCCTAAAAGCATATATTTAGCACCAGGGTACTTGGAAAGCAAACTTAGCTCTATAACAGAAGTCCTGTCACTTCTTCAGTTGCCAAGAAACTTCTCTTGTAACATATTTTCTATATTAAAACTGCTTCTTGTAGAGGCTGAAAAAACTTGGTTGCAAATAGTGCAAAATTTTAAGTTACCTGGAAACAAACCAGTTCATCTTTTTTTTACCATCATTCCATAATGATCTGTGTGCCACATTGGTTGAACATTGCAAAAATAAAGTGTCCCAGTTAGAGACAAACCAGCAGCGTCAGCTCAGCCCAAGGGTCCACTACAAACAGATAGTGAATCTGGAGCTATACACCCATATTGTGGAGCTGGAGCAATAGAATCATGGTGAGTACCTGCCTGTGATTATTTTTCATTTATAATGACCCTTCTCATCAACACAGACACTGTCAGCAGCATGGAACTAACTTCCTGGGTAGGAGCAACACAAACAAAAATTCACCAGCAACAGGTTATTTAAAGCACTAGAAAATGGGGTGGGGGGGGGCAGGTTGTAAGTAGATAAGGTAAAAATCAATCACCAGAACAAATTACAGTTATGAGTGGGAATTTTCATTATTGATTGAAAACATTTAGTATTTAAGTTATAAATTAGAAGAAACAGTAAACTGAAGGTTGAACCCCTTGTATCACTTGAGAGAACAATGTGACTAGAAACCATGAATCCACACACATGCCTACAATTCACACCCGGTCTATTGTATAATGTAACTGATTCCCAAGTATCATTTTACAATTCTGATTAGGTCTTACAAAAATCTTGTTTATTAAATTGCTTTCTTTAGGCATTCATAACTGCTAATTTGTTTCCAACTAAATCATGTATCATCTGAAAAAGACTACATTGCAACAGCAAAACGACACTCCTGGGATTACACTGCATCTAGATTTTAGAATTAAAAGGACAAAAACTAGATGAGTTGTAAATTTCACTTTGAAGGTAGTGGCGGTAACACCCTTCAAGTAATTCTAAAACTACTAGTGCACTTAGCACGTAGCAGCTGTACTGAGACAAACATAGCAATTCAAAAACTCAAAGTATTAAGGGATCTGTTAATCCTTGAATTTCAATTTCTACAATTAAAAAAATTATCAACATATATGTATTTATATAAACATTTTCAAAGCAAAATAACTTTCTGTTATTATAATTTAAAAGCTATGCTGATTTTAAAATACTGTCAGCTCTAATTCCTACATGTTTTAAACAAACTTAAAATTTTGCAGAAATTTGGAATGATTTTTGAGGAACTCTAGAGAAATGACCTCCAGAAAATGTATCTCAATGTTAATACAAAGTTCACTGTGGCTCACTCAGGGTCAAAAAAGTCAGACCTGGGTTCCAACCAGGTCAAATTCTGGTTTATCCTAGAGTCTTCACCTATTTCTCAAAACTGGCAGAAGTCAGTAAGTCTTCATTACTCTTCTTGCAATCACAACAAATGGGACAAACCCTTCCACAAGTCCTGGCAGACTACGAAACGTCCCAGACCATCTCAGTGCAAACACATGTGTATAACACACATCTAGGTAAGCGTAGAAATAAAGAAGTAGGATTAACCATGGGTATGAACATCTCTGCAACAAATCATGTAGGATGTTCAGAAGTAAATGTATAGTTTTAGTACAACTACTATCCAGAACTTTCAGTTTCTATACAAAGAAGACGTGTTTTCAATACATGATCATAATTTTCTTTTAATATCACACCATTTAAAATTAAATTAAAAATCAACATGTGAGACATATCTGGTCTGAGAAATATGAAAGCAGGAAAGATGATCCACTTCTTCAGTATTTCTCATCCAAAAAAAAATTATTTAACAGGAAACCTGATAATGCCATATTCATAGAACTGCCTTCCCTCTCCCACAGCAGAAACCATTATATTTTCAAATTCTCTCTGCCTGAAAACTCTTGGCTTCTTTCCACTTCCATGCCCACCTCTTATTTCCCAGTCCTTAAGAGAGCCCACATCAGCCATCATGCAAAAACACCAACACAGCTATCTAAACGCACTTCAAAGAAACTTCTTTATTTGTTAGAGAGGATCTTCAGGATTAATGAGCCCCCTCTGGGCACAACCCAAAACAGAGTATTCCCAACTTCCTAAAATTACTAAACCTAGAACAGAAGTAAAATTAACAATCAGATTAGATTGGAAGGAAAGAGAAAGGAATCACTACCTTCATAAACACTGAAGCAGTACAGCTACAGGGAATCTTTTCTGTAAATCTGAATAAGCTATTTCTGGGGGCAACAGCTATTTGAGTATATTTACAGCTAAACCTTCTCCAAGGTGGCAACTTACATCAGCACCTTCCTGCAGCTGTTGAGGGCTCAAGACAGTCCACTCAGTCAAAATCACTTGGCCTAGTCAGAAAAGGTCATTTAGCAGCAAAGACAGATGTTTCTCAGCTGACATAACCAAAAGGGAAGATGAAGCAAACAGACCCAAAGACTCATTTTAGCAACAAGGTATCTGCAATTCCAATTTCAGGTATTGTTCCCTTTAGAAAGATGCTATTCATCTGACATTCATTTGCAACCTTCAATTTAGATTAAAGAGCTGCAGGTACTACACATAAAATTCTGAAACATATGTTCCCTTTATTCTTCAAAGAATATAAATCTTTACTTAAGGCCACACTGTTCACTTCATATCTAACCTGACACTTAAGCTAAACCCAGTTCTTCTGCTGAGTACTATCATTCTTTGAACACATTCTTCCCCTTCTCACTTCTACACTCCTACCCACAGTTGTTTTTCTTTTTTTCTGCTCAGCTCTTTCATGCAAAAAAGAAATTGAATAAAAAAGGGAAAACTGAAACTGATTACACACCAGAAATACTGTCAAGTATGAAAATGAAATGCTACACATTTTTAAACCAAACTGCTTAATGCCAAAGAAGAGGAGACACTGGTTACAAAGCCAACACAGAAAAATAATCATTTCAGGAAGAAATAAACCTGAACAACTGACAGCCAAATAAAATTAAAATGGGATATTACACTCAAAAATAGACAAACATCATTAGACTATTTTGACAGAAAATACTGTTTCCAAACAACAGAAGTAACTCAGAAACTTCAAATAATCCTGAAGGAATCCATATATCCTCTCACACCAAGTCTATGTAAAGTTCAGCTTGCACAAAGCTTTGGGGAGAGAAGGGGAAAGAGTAAGTATAAATAATTCTTTTTTGCTCAGTCTGTTACTACTACAGGACCGATGAACATCTGCCATGAATGTTAGGTCTGCCTTACACTGTCTCAGAGCTGACGGATAGATTAAATGACCTCTTAGTGTCACTTCAAGCCCTGCTCTTCTATGATTTGGAGGTTATTACATCACCTCTATTTTATTATAAGGTTTCTCCCATTTCTGCAATTTTTCATTTCAAGTCATAATTCTCAATTTCTAGCAAAACTAGACCACATGGACATTACAACATTACAAAAATACTAAATACATTGATAAAAGAAAATTAAGGGAATAAAAAGAGGCATGTTTTTCAAACCAGTCTTTTCATAAGGAGTAAAAAAGATATGTAAGAAAAACTGTTTCTAAGTAATTTATGTTGATATTTGCAGAAACTGCGAAAATACTGTAAAAAATGTTTACATATTCCTGCTTTTGGGGAGATGTGAATGTAAGGATGAGATGAGCTGTGTGCTAAACAGCAAAGGAGATATGTGGAGAAGAGAACAGGAGGAGATGGCCAACTTCAAAGCACCATCCATGTGAATATCTCTCTCTAGGTACCCACCTTTGAAGCAGGAAAGAGACATCACCCCTACCAAACATACCCTCTACACATCATCACCCTTCTCCTGACTACACAGGGTTCCTGCACCTTCCCCTTCCTCTGAATCCAATTTGAGATGCTCCTTGCACAATTTGTGCCTAGCAAGTCAATTATGATCCTGTCTTGTGTAAAGATCAATAAATTTCAGCAATTCTCCAAACAATTAACATTTTTGGAAGCAGTTTTTTCAACTTCATCAAGGAAGCTTCTTTCTGTGATCCACGGAAATACATGCAATTAGAGTCACAGCACAACAAAACTCAAGGAATAATGAGAAACAGCAGACAAAAAGTGTCCAACACAGAACTCATTAGACAGCCACACACTATTCCACCTGTTGCGCTGTACATCGAATACTGGTAAAATCACAGGGGGAGTGAAAATGCAGATATATCCAAGCAGCTAGGAACATGAATTCTGATCCCTCTTTATATCCTATTGTTATCCACAACCCAGGAAGCTGTTAATTGGCCTAAGTAATTGGTTTAAATACCCAAGTCCCATTATAAAAATATACTATAAAAATGCTTAGACACTTATCACAACCAAGAAATTCTTAACTAAAGTTCAAAGCTGAAAAGGCACAAGGGACTTGTATACACTGAAGTAAAAAAATGCATAATTATATCAATATAACTATCTCAGTGTGGAAATTTTCTCCAGCATAAGAGTACCCTTTCCCTCTTAAGCTTACGTGGTTTGGAAGCAGAGTAAGATAAACCATAAAAACTCTTATTCTGGTATAAGAGTGTCTCCATAGGGAGTTATATTGGTATAATTATAGCATATAATTATAGCACATAGTTGTACTGTGTAGACAAGAACTAGATGCCCAGTCCACATATATTTTCTAGCAAAACAAATGGTTATCAAATTCCAATAGAGTCGCATAAAATACTTAGCTTTTATTTTTGTTTGATGCACATTCTTCATTTTAAAGTGATGAATTACTTCAATTAATCTTCCTTGAAAATGCTTTTCTCTCTGCTATTCTATATGATAATAGATTGTTCTTCTGGTGGAGGCATTGTAAACTAACACTTTGAGAATGGCTGAGATATCTCCCACACTGATTTAGGCTCTCATATAAAGCAAGTGGTGAGAAATCAGGTACAAGGAAGGAATAAGGTGCTGTTTACACATTTGACTGTTAGACTCACACCTTTTATAGTACATCCCCAGCCACTTTAAACAGTCAAGTGCTTCAATAATTTAGTCTCTATCCTTCTGACAATTTCATTCTCACCTCATTTGCTATAGAAGTTAAAACATTTCAGTCAACCTTGAGGAAGCCATGCTTCCTCCTCCTCCACCCCCTGCACACACTGGGAGAAAAATAGTACATCTGAGAATCATGCCACTAGTTGAACCTCAAATTATAAGAGAGAACCAAAAAAGAGATACAATCTTTAACACTACAAAAGACTCCTCCAAATTTTTTGAAAACAAGCAACTTTTCAGAGGATTCCTAACTCCGAAACCTAAGCCTAAGCCAAATAAACTGATGCCCTTTGTGAGAAAGATCCCTTAAAAAGGATGCAAACAAAAATATGGTTGTGCCAGCCTCCAAAAAGTGGAAAGCACTGACATCCTGCTATAAAGATACCAGTGAAATTATTAATCACAATAATACTTCAGTTTGGGCATTTTAAATACTTAATTAAGAAAGGCTAAGGATTATGGTACCCATTTTTCAGGATGCACAGGTAAATCTCTTTAGCAAATTGTGGTTTTTCCTCTTTAAACATTTTGAAAACATGATACTGCCAAGAAGAGCTCTATGCAGGATAGGCATCCCTGTATTTCCTTTTGTCCTAAAGAATTTCATCCCTCAGCGTAACACCAGGTTTCATCACCTTGGAATACACCCGTAGCATTCAGAACAAACCTTGTTTGCTTTCACAACCACCGTCCCTCTCGGTGGCAGAGATCTCCCGACAGGGCTGCCCCTTCCTAACTCCCCATGCCCAGCACAGCCCCTCAGCCCTCCAAAGTGTTCACTGGGTTTGCTACTCTGTACGATGCCCCACAGAGAGACCCCCTGGAGCAATCAGTAGGGAGAATGCAGAGTCACAGGGAGCACCAGTGCTGGGTGAGGAGGATCACAACAGCAGGGAAGCTCCTTCCCAGAGGTGCCCACTTCTCTGCAAGGTGAAGTGCCAGCAATGGGTAAAGAGTTCTCAGTGGACTGTGAAGCAGCATCTACACAACAAAACTGCTGCCCTATTTCCAAATCAAAAGCTTGCATCTGTGTACAGAGGAAACTGTGTACCTAAGCACGAAGGTCAACTGATCTAGAAATTTATCCTGGTATTTTCAAATTTGCCAGTATGCCAGTATGTCTGCAAATATGCTGGGCAAAAATAAACAATACTGACAGTTCTTACATGCAAAAATTTGACATACCAAAAGAAAAACAGCAGCAAAAAAATCTCTGAATAGGCATTATACAAACAACAAAAAAAAAATAGACATGTATCAAGCTTAAGCAGAAATGGGTATGAAAACCATTAGTTCCAACAGGTTAGCAAGACAAGAAGAGGAAGCTAAGTTAGTCCAGAACTCCAACACAAGTCTGGAGTCATTTGCCTGTATGAAAACACTGTAAATAGTGGAAGGAATTAATTTCACCTGCCCTTTGACATCAGCACCTGAGCTTATCAGCTTAGACTTTCTTTATAGCAAGGGGAAAAACATGAAACTTTAGGAGCATGATTCATTAGACCAGAATTACACATCTACTTTAGGATGAGATGATTCACATGAAGATCTGACTATTTTTTTGCACCAAAGATACACAAAAAGATCAGGTACAAATGCCTACAGTACATATGGTTAGATGAATTCCACCCTTGATATCTTACTTTCCAAAGATACTCACAGCTTATTTGGCCACTGCAATCAATGCATTCTGTATAATTATCACCCTTGGGGGAAAAAAAAATTACTCTCTGCCTCAGCTTCTCTCCTTTTAAGAGAGGGATAACAATGGCTTCCTGCTCCAGAGAAATGTTAAGAAATTGCCTGTCATTGTTTATAGACTAATTTTACACTCAAGAGGCAAAGTAGGAGGAGTTTAAGCTGACAGAACCACCACCTGTACCACCACCAAAGGGGCTGTCAAGGCCTGACACCCATCCTCAGTCAAACTGGCCATATTCTCCCTTGCTTTACCTCTGTGCTGCAAAGATTATGCTGCAAGTCAGATCTGCTCAATGATCTGGCTGAAACCTAAACATTCACAGGTCTTGTTTGGCAGGATTAGTTTTCAGATAAATCTTCAAGCTGATGCGACTCACCTTGTGACACAAGGGAAGCAGCAGGGAGCTGATAAAAAGGTGGGGACCGGTCTTAGCAGAAGTGAAGTCTTAGATCAGCTTCAGACAAGCATCAGACTCACATAGTGGTGCAAGATCTTTTAGCAACACAAAACTGGATGAAAGTGTACTCAAGGAGTGCAACAAAAGGCTACTGAAAAATGCAGAAATAAACAAATTAGATTTTCAAGTTTTCTTCAGTTCTCCCAAGAGAAATTCTGGCTTGGTATCTACACAAAAAGCAGATGTCCGTTTGGTTCAACACATATTTTCCTCTGCATTTATGTACTACAAACTTTCTCCTGCTTATCTGCTCTTTGTTTCAGCCTGTGATCCTCAAAAGCCAAGAAGGACAAAAAGCGGTCTTTCTGAGGAATACCCACGTGGACCTTCTGATCAATGCACATAGACTGAACTCAATTTAAGAAAATATTCGCTGCTTATTCCCAAGTATTAATCTAAAATTGACAAACAAAACATGTTACTGAATGCTCAGTATCAAACATTTGGGGGAAAAAAAAGGAAAAAAAAAACCCATCATGTTCATTGTCTCTTTGGATATATATATAAAGCCACTTCTGGAGAGGAAAACTGCATTTCTTTCTACTTCTGGCACACCAGCTGAGACAATTTGCTCAAGTAAGACAGACAACCATATGTGAGGTCAAGAATTTCAAGAAAGTAAAAAACGTCATCAGAAATCATAAATATTTGAACCTTCCATTATGATGCCATGACTAGCTGCAGCCTTTAAGAAAAAGCACCTACTTTCCCTCCATCTCATCAAGGAAGACATCAGCCACAAGCAAATGAAGAATTTAAACTGAATGTTAAAAAAGCAGGAGTAGAGAAAAGAAATACAGAGGGTAAATCAGACATCTTGTTTCAGACAACAAGACTGTTGCAAATAAACATCTAGGTGTTTTTAGAGGCAAAGCAACAGAATTTGGAAACTATCCCACAGGAAGAAACTGGCGTCAGTTCTTTCTTGAATTACTAAGGTATTCTAGAACAATGGGACCTTAACTCACTTTTTAAACAGGCTTCATTCACCATCTTCCTAAGATACATTCCCTCAAATAAAATATGGCACTGTGGAATAACAAACAACCATTGCTGGCAGCTCTCTACACACAATCTTCTGAGAAGAATTATAAGGAAAGGAAATATATAAAATGAAGTATTAAGTTCTATAAAATTGCATAGAACATACCTAGTACACCACATCACTACTTAATATAGACAATCATATGCCAAGTGTTCCCTCTCCTCAGTTCCAGCCCTTTTACACTTTCCACATGTACAGCAACACCACACTTGAATTTTCATTCAGACATCTTTTCCAATATCTTTTGAGCAAATATATATTTTTTTAATCACACCTGCCATGCCAGGTAAAAAAACTATGCACATCAACATTTACCTTTCAGCTTGGTTTTGCCTCCTTTGTTTGTTTCCCTCATTTAAGTCTGCTATTACTTAGAAGACTAGCAATAGAAGAACCTGAAACAAAAATACCAGCACCATCACCCACAGATAACTACTTCTACAATTTTTACTACTGTACTGCCAAGTCCTGCCAGGATTTGGGGGGCTTGCTTCGTTGGTTTTTTAGTGGCTTTTTTCCCCTTTTTCCTAAATGCAACTTGACCTCTACTCACTAGGAGAGCCTGCACAGGAAGCTGGATAGTGAAGACACTTTCCCTGCTGTCACTCTTTGCCCAGCAATTTTTGTCAACTTGGAGGACAGAGGAACAAATACGAGTCAGGATGGGTACCTGGATCACTCAAAAGCTATTTTCTCAGTGACTATACAGTTACACCAATCACTCTTGCACAACTGTTAAAATTGCAGAAGACAGTAAGGATGACTTTTCCATCACTCCAACGACTTGGAAAGTAAGAAAGACATTTTAAGAAAGAAAAAGAAGTATCACAAGACAAAGGAGCAAAAAGAGATGATGACATTTGGATAAAACAAGTACTATTACTTTGGGAACAAAAGAAATGAAACAGATGAAAATAATCCACAAATAAATCTTTCACTCACTGAAGGGGAAAATACAGAGGAAGAGTGTTAAGCAGACACATCACACAACAGAGCTGACACATAACAACATTAGGATCTGCAGAAAAAGTAGAAGACTGCATCCACCACTCTGTCAACCACATTCCAGCAAAGTATCAGCTCACTCAGGCCCTCCTCAACCTTCCTCTTAATGAGAAAGTGCATTGTTACTGTTGCTATTATTATTGAAATGAGCTGAAGAACTAAAAGGAGGAATGTGGCTATGCAAAGTCTTCTGGGACGGAGAATCCCTCTCCACTGCTTGTTCAAACAGCAGCATTTAGCAAGTTTCCTGCGAACAACCAAATCCCTAAATGTCCCAATATATGAAACAACCACTCCATGTACCTAAATCTAAAACTTTTCAAGGGTCTCAGTTAATCCAGAAAATGTTCTGATTGCCATCAGCAATCACACATAAAGCTCTCAACAGCTTAGAGTGAAGTAGCTTTTAGATTCCTAGCTAATTCTTGGAAAAATCTTTAAATATTGGCCTCCACTCCAACACCTTGATCACTTCAAGAACACTGTTCTAAAATGCGAGACACTTTGTTTCATATGCTGCTGCCCAATCAGTCCCCCCTCTTTAAAGGAAAAGCTCAATTAAATTGGGAGCTTTTCTTCTGAATGATTTTAAATGGTTTTTTTTTAGTTGTGGTTGGATCTCAGTTAGTGTAATTGCTATTTATATCAAAACATTAAAAGGTCTGGTTATGGGGTTTATTAGAAAAGCAAAATGTGTTTTTAATACTTAAAAAAACCCACAACAAAATACTCCATAGCACTATTTCCATTTGTATTTGCATACCACATGTTCAACAACAAAAAGAGCATTCTGCACAAAGTTAAAAATCTCAGAAATGTTGCTGAATTAGTAGCTCCTACAGTTTGTTAGTAGGAAAACCGGCTCTGTGCCAGGCTGGAAGAGGGGGGCTATCACAAGGGATGGTGTTAGCTTCGGGATTTAAAAGAAAAAATACATATATTGTAAACCAAAACGTAGCATACAAGACAAACAAATGCAATATCTCTTTACTAGCAAAAATTTAAAATGTAAAACAAGTGTCGCTTAAAATGCTAGAAATACTCCACACGGTGCTGCTTCTTAGATGTGAAGGCAGAGAAAGCCTTCTCCCCAAGGCAGCAGAGGGCCGCAAAGGGCCATCGCTGGACACAAACGCGTTGCCCACACTTGCCGGACCCACCGGTGAGGGCCGGGGCATCCCGCGGCCGGCAGCAGCGTCTGGCCCGCTGCCCGAGCGGCGAGGTTGTTGAAAAGCAATAGATAGCTTCTGGCAGCGGCAAAGGGGAAAACATTTTGATCATGTGACGCCACACAAGAGAACTAGTTCGCTTCGTGTGTGCAACTTGCACAGACGCTGCCACCGGCCCGGCACCCCGCCGCCCCCCCGCCTTTCCCGTCCCCGGGTCCCGCCAGGAAAATGCCTCAATCAGGCACCGCTTCGGCAAAACAGCCAACGGCATCCACACATCCCGGCACGTCCCACGGGCGTCAAGAAGGTACCTCCCTCACAGAAGCCGACCCTTCTGCCTACAGGAAGGGAGAACTTTCAAATATAAGTAAAACTGACAAGTAAAATTATTTTGCTACTGCTGGTACGCAGCTAAAACAGCCTCAAATGTACCTACCTCTATTTTTCCAAAAATATTTCTTTAAATAGCCTCTATGACCAACCATAAACTTAAAACAGCAACAGCTCTGAAGAACATGCTTATTACTTTTCTTTGCTTGGGAATTTCAACCAAATAAGAAACACTGAATTAAAAAAAAAAATTCACAGAAGTGCAATTATTTTCCATAAATCATGCCTGAAAATAAGACATCAATACTAACATTTCATATAAACAGAAAATCCAAGATATTCACAACATAAATTGCTACACAAAAAAAAAAAAAACTCCATACATTCCATCCAAATCAAAGGCTGCAAACAAACCAGCATATTCCTTTGATGCTGTCAAAACAAACCTCCTTATCTTTATTTTTAACTTTAAAAGAATAAAATTTAAGAACTACAAATCCTGTCCTTGTGCTTTCAAAAGAAATTTTCAGAGCTGATGTTTCAGTATCTTGCTTACAAACAAGTAAGTCTGACAAGCTAACCAAACAACACGATCAGTGCTGGGAACACCAAGTCTCTGATCCCATCCAAACAGGAAAGCACAGTGCAGACTGGATACCTTCCCATGTAACAAATATTTCGGCTGCCTGCTTATTTTGCCTTACTCAGTAATTAAAACTGCACATCAAACTCAAACGATTAAATAAGGCAAAAAATTTTACTTATTTTAACACAGGGAAACTGAGGTATCAGTCAGTGAAACCAGCAACCCTTAGCTCATGCAGACAGCTGAGAGATATCAAGAATTCCTGCACCAATCCTCTACTAATATCATTTTCCTGAAGTCACATAATTTACTTACCATGGCTGAATTCACTACTTGCGTAAAGAAGGCACTATTCCACTTCAATCAATCTGTGAATTAAGCCATGTCCACACTGGAAACAGCACACATGACTACAATTATGTTTTAAAACAGGATCCATCCTTTTGGGATTTTCTGAACCGATTTCCTTTCTTTATTTGAACAAAGAAAGAACAACCATGCTCCAACTTGAGGTCCTTCTGTGAAAGACAGTTGTACCAGGGACTGCTACAGCCAGGACAGTCCCCTCTTTGCCACACAACACAGATCTCTTTGCCCTTTTAAAAGGTGACCAAAACCTGTTGTGGAACTATCTACCTTCTGAAAAACTCAGCAAAATACCTCAATAGCCATACCCGCAAACCCTTCAAGAGAGGCTTCTTACAAAGGCTGTTATTTTGGCGGTGAAGATATGCTACCACCCCAATGGTAAACGAAATGCAAAGGGGTTTGCCACAACAGCTATTAATCAAGGATGCAATTAATTCCCTGAATCTAACTATGTAGCTGCAACAACAGAACTTCACAGTGAACTTAGCCACGTGGTCTTTAAAGGGCAAGTAAATTAATTCAGTAACTTGGCAGAATCACACCCGAGAGAAAGCCTTGCTACATAAGATTCATTTTTTGAGTAAGAAGATACCTAAAACAAATACCAAACAAAACAAAACACAAAAGAGATACAAAACCCCAAACCACCCCCCAAAACCCCAGGAGTATAAAAAATTGAACTAGAAGCTTGCAAGACTCTAATAGTAA
Organism: Ploceus nigricollis; assembly: GCA_013399945.1. Taxonomy (NCBI): domain Eukaryota; kingdom Metazoa; phylum Chordata; class Aves; order Passeriformes; family Ploceidae; genus Ploceus; species Ploceus nigricollis. The sequence continues at coordinate 1,118,478 of VXBC01013380.1, forward strand.
CACAACTAACACTATCCCTTAAAAAAAAAAAAGGGAATTTATACATAAAGGGTTTTTCCCATCTTCATATTCATTCTTTTTTTAGCAACAAACTAAAATTCCATGTATATCTACTTCCTTAATTTAAAAAAAAAGGTAAAAAAATATTAGAAGAATATTCTTCTTTCCCCACCCTCCAATGAGACTGATGTGGGTGGCAGGGGAGATCAGTGGCACAGCTTTACAGATGGAAGTGTCAGAGGGCCTATCACTCAGATGGATGTCTTCATAAACAATTACTACATCACAAACCTGAATTCAGTATCTTTTCAAATCTGAGAAGCCTACAATGTAGGGTGAAGACAGAGCACAGCAGTGAATTCTTAAAGGCAGTCATTTGGCAATTGTGCATGTTTAGTCGCAAAAGAAAATTTTAAAAATTAATAGCTCTTAAAATTGGAGAAACACTAATAAATAGATTACATACTTCTACACACGCTTAGTCCTTCTGATGTAGTTACTAACCCACAGTGACTCATATGCAAAACGTAATATGAACGTAGATCACACACTGATAGGTCTGTACTGACAGCAATTCCTTATACATGCTGCAGAACCATCAAACTCTGTTTTATACCCACAAACTGGCCACTACACATTCAGAAATCCAGCCACTTCATCAACTTGTTAAATTTACAAGGAAACTAACATCTCCACTATACATGGAATATAAATGCACAATGTATCAACAACCTTTCAAATCACGCCTGCCAAAAACTTTTACACAGATTTCACATTAGTTTTAACAAACATAGATAAAATATTTTAATAAAAGCTTCAGGACAATGATCTCAGGTTTCCCAATTTCCAAAACAATTGCAGGCACCTTCAGATAACATAAGCATCCTACATTGTGAATACAAAGTTTGATAAAAGGTACTTCATATTTGCAGTAAGAACAATTCCCATGTGAAAAGCAATCTTTAAGTAAGACACAACAACTGTGATTTCTGCATCAAATCTATTCACTTCAAAACTGAAGACAATGTATCTGCCAGATAAAACAACCGGACATGGTGGTAACGAAGTCGTGCATGCACCCCCGCACTGACCCCGCCCCAGCACACACTGGTGCTCTATGCAGAATACTCATCAAAAGACAAGTTCCATGATACTCATTAAACTCCTGGGCACTTGTTCAACTCAAGTTTCCTCAGAATTTAATTTCTATGAGAAATCTAGCATCTTTATGTAGATTATATTGGGTATGCAATGATAAAACAGTGCAAGGAACACTGAAATTTTGAATTACGATGCCTTTAGTTTAAGGTGACTGTATTGATACAGCAGACAAATCCCTTGTTTCGCTCAGTTATTTGTCTTCTTACTCGCTGAATAGATTCCAGTAAAGCTTATGTTCTCCCACAACAGAATGTGTACACAATAAGACTGGATTTATTCAAAAGGTAGAGTTTATGGCACCAAGACCCTGGCTATTTCCAAAACACTTGTCCCTGGATGTGCCTGTCTGAAGCAAAGTGGATGTAATGTGCCTCAGTTTCCCCACCCTGTAGAACAGGAAGAATAATTTTTTACTCCAGTCCAAGGCACTCCAGAAAAACAGTGTAAAGATCAACTGTACTTGGAATATTGTTACTGAGAAGACAAAGGTAGTTAAAATCAATTCTGTACAAATTAGCCACTGTCCCCACAGTTTACAGATTCACACAGGTTTTTTATGATACATTTATCCCTGAGGATTCCTTGACTGCAGTGGAACACCACCATGGATGTGTTTGGCTTTTTTGGAGCTGACATGTTCCTGGTGGATCACTGGATGCCAAACTCTCAGAACTGGAAGTACAACAACAGAAATTGTCTGGCCTACCTGCAACACAAACACTGCAGTACTCTGACAGCACATCAGCATTCGTGTATAAAACTGAGCATGAACAGGTACCACTGGGAAACAGAAAAAGTAGAAGGGTAATACTATGATCTGAATGGGAAAACATACATTAAATGTACAGAAGCCCTTCAGGTCTACTAAAAATAATTTTAAATTTATTAACAGGTAAGACTTCCTTAAAATAAATTTTACTCTAATATGATTGGCTCTACAAGATTTTTGGCATTACATTTACTTGCTTCTATAAGCACCAAGCGATACAAAAACAACACCGCTAAGCAGCACTTTTCTCTTACTAGTTTTCAAAACAAATTTGAAAACCACTAAGGTATACTTTTAATTTAAGTTTAATTAAAGCCCTCATTCAATCGTACCAAAACATATATTTAACACTATGTAAATAGCCCCAAAATTGAAAGAAAAAAGTTTTTTCCCAAGTACCTTAATAATCACAATTCTAAAATATATTCTAGCAAGTTAGCCTACCACAAACACATGCTACTGAAATTCTGCAGCCTTGAGCATGCATGCACAGTGAATGTGGCAACACTGCTTTACATATCCACAGAGAATCTTCAAAGCCTCCTGATAAATGGCACATTTTGAAAAAGTACTAAAAGATATAACTGGTGTAGGGCATAGGTACAATCCTAGAGACCAAAGAGTAAATAAACTACTGCCATTCTCACATTAACAATTAGAATGTCAAAATACCTATAACAAAATACTTGAGGAACAAAAGTAACAAAGATCTATCAGCAGCTAATCAAACTTGTTTTCATTGCACAAATTTAATCTAGTTTTAACTAAGATACTATTTCAGAATGAACAAGCATCACCTAACAGACCATGCTTAGTAATTTCAAAAACATTATTTTACATATGTAACTAGAAAATTTAGCAATGGATTAAATGCCTTAGTTTTTGTCCCCCGAGATTCAGATCAGAATGCCAAAAAGACAGTAATCGACTGCTTAGTAGAAGAATCCTTACATTATGGAAGCAGTAACAGAGTAGGCAGGTTTGCATCTCTCTTTCTTCATTGTATCTCGTACACAGGGTTCTGCTGTTCCACGTGTAGGCATAAGCGCTACTACAGAAACCAATAACTGAACACCAAACCACAAAGTGTCAAATATATGGTCGTAATATATATATAGATGCTACTAACTGTGAATATTGCTATTTGCTACTTCTAAATAGAAGCTATGTGAATACTAAACTGTTTATTTGAAGCTGCACAGGGAAAAATATATTTTATTCTCCCATTGAGACATCAAGAATCTATTCACCACACTAACAGCTGTTTAATGGCCTTCAGGCACAGGACATGATTCTGCAGCCTTGGCTTAGCCAGAACTGTCAATACGGGCAATCTATTTGGCATAAAAAGAGCTGCAGAATCAGGCATATTCAGAGTTTCTCTGCAACAAAACAAACAATACATACACAAACTCAGAGCAGCTCGACAGATTTTTTTCTAACGCTTCCTCTGTGTCTTATACAGGTACTCCTGAAAAGACCCAGGTTCCCTCCTTCTGTGTAGGTGTATGTAAATCATACACACGTGCACAAAGGAGAAAGACGTGCATAAAGTGCACACTGACAGGCCAGCTGATGTGTTAAACTACTGCAGTGCAAACCAGAAGTGAAGAATAAAAGGAGCCTTAGGACTCTAAATATCTGTACGCTGTCAAGGATTAATCAATAATCAAAAGACCTGAATGAGAGGTACTGTACTAGCATCATACAAGTCTCCCACCACGAAATCAATGTATCTGTGTGAGCAATATCCATCTGCTTCGAAAATGTACATTTCTTCAGAAGCAGGAGGCCTCTGTTGCAAGCTTCCATCACATCTCTCAGTTGGGTAAGGTGATTAAATTAAACGGAAGCAAAATTTTCTTAAATAATTTAATAGGCTAGACAAATACAGAACTTAGCTCAGAGTAGGATGCCACAGTTCTTCATATTACAAAAATGACCCATGCCAAGGTAAGAATTTCCTGAACAAGCATCTCAGATGTTGTAACTTACTGTCGGTCCTTTTTCTCTGTTCACAGGACAATAGTTCCTTATAGGCTTAGGGGCCAATCAACATCTGCTTTACAAAGACACATGACAAGTGAGCATGTTCTAATGTGTGTATACACATATTGAGAGCACACACACAGATGATTATTAAAAAATGAAGAGAAGTCTTCTGTTCAGATGCCGGACTAAATGTACATTTTCTCTTTCAAAGAGCAATCAATTTCTCTACTTACAGGGAGACTGACAAGTGGGAATTAAAAATAAATAACAGTGTACAAAACCAATTGTGTTCTGCAAGCTAATGGTAACTACTTTTTGGCACAACCCATTTTATACATCAAAAAATATTAATTTAAAACCTAAAAAAAATTTTTATCTCAATCTCTTACTGGTTAAATGGAAAAATTATAATACAAAAAACGATGTTTTGCCTTTATGGCAATTATTTTGAGGAAAAAATAATTTAAAAAATAATCAAAGAAATTGTGCTCCTGCCAGACTATTCTTTCTCAGCTGCATGCCAATCCGTATGGTGCAAAAAAAAAAAAACCAGAAAAATAAAAAAGAAATCTATATGAGAGGATGTAAACCCATAAATATAAGGAAGTATTTCTGAGGGTCATACTGAGGACATAAATGAATTTACTCTCACTCCTCCAATAAAAATAAAATACTTTAAACAATCTCTGCCATGAAGAAAGAGCACCCTGAACTAGCATGTAAGATGTGTGACAACGGTTTTCCTAGCTTTTAAAGCTACAAATTCTGAACTACTTGTTTAAAAGGAGATGATGCAAATATTTTTAGAGTAATTATGAAAGGTTATGCATACGAGGCCTCATTACATTATGGATTCCAGTGACCCTTTTACCATTGCAAATTTAAAAAAAGGTAAAAATTAACACACACACACACACAAAAATCTTATTTCCTTGGAAGAAAAAGAAAGGAAAATGGAATAAAAACTAAAAACATGACAGGAATGATCTGTTGGACAAACACACACTCAGCCCATCTAAGGTTACTATTTTTTTTTCAGGATTAATACACCATTTGGAATATTAAGTGGTGATTTTTCCAGATTCTATTCATTACTTTATGGAAAGATCCAGCCGTTGGAGGACCCCAAAAGCATACACCTGCATTTGTTCCTGTCAGACCTTGCTGTTAAAAGCTGTTAAAAGATTTAACAGTTCTTAATAGAAAGATCTTGTTGAAGAGAGAAGAAACCCATAAAATTCTAATGCACTACTCCATCTAATACAACTCACTTTCCTACTGAGAATTCAAGCCTAATCTCACACTTGTGTAGAAAAATAATGAGATCAACAACTCCCAATGCTTCTTGAAGTATTCTAACCACTATTCAAACCCAAAAGCATGTTTTCTCCCGAATATCTGGATTTGTTGCAGAGCTGAAACAAACACAACCTCTGGCAGAGCGGTTCCTTCTTCCCTTCTTTGTACAATACACGGCATTTTCTCACCTACAGCAGCTCACATGCAAACACGGTCTTTTATAAGAGGCATGCACAGGTTAGGCATCGAGCTAACAGAAACGCAATGAAACTAGTATTTGTTTTTTTTTTTTTAATAAAAATCCAATCCCTTGCATAACATTCGTAATCTGCAACATTACAAAATGTTTAGCTTTGTCAGGGTTGCTTTTTTTTTTCTAAGAAGGCGCGAGCGCGACCCGAAAACCCGAACCCTCGTCCAAAAGCACTGTTATTACGAGGCACTTTCCCTACCGCCTCTAATTAGCGCGGAATTAAAAATCTAAAATAAGTAAGTAAATATAGATAAGTAGATAAACAAATCAATCGGTGCCCAGGAGAAACNCCCGCGCACCCGGGCACGCTCCAGCTGGCGGGCGAGTCCCCCGCAGGTCACCGGGCCGGGACGACCCGCGCGGACCGGGCGCACACGCGCGCACACACGCGCGCGCGCGCTCTTCCCACAGGGAAAGGAGCGCGGCCGCGTTACGTGGATCTCACTGCGGTAACTCCAATCAGTGACAAACTAATTTGCTGAGAGCGCGCAACGGCGCAACTCGTTCTGCTCGGAGAT
>VXBC01013380.1:1127454-1142959 GCA_013399945.1 Ploceus nigricollis
GCGGGCCCCGACGGCCGCCCCGGGCAGCCGAACGCCGCTGGGCGGGGCGGGGAGCGGGACTGTCCCCGGTGCTGCGGGACCGAGGGTGCCGCCTGCGGCGCTGCCCCGCGCGGGCCGGTTCGGCGGGAGGGAGGCGAGGGGCCGCCATGCGCTCCAGCTGTGCCGGAGCAGATGGATCGGTCAAACTTTCGGGGGCCGCACGCTGCCCCCCAGCCCCGTGTTCGTGCTCTGCAGCCGCCTCGTGTTCCGAGGGCAGGGACACGTTTGCTCGTGTGACGGAGAAATTAGACTTGTTTTGGATTTCTTTTTCTCCTCAGCCACCCGCCCCCTGAAGATTTATATTGTATGTGCAGACAGTTATAATATTTAACCTAAAATTCTGCAGCGGTAGCATCTTTGCAGTTGTCCACATTGTCCAGCTGTCTCCAAATTCTAACGGTCATTTGCACTGATGATGCTTTTATATATAGGGCCGTTTTCAATATGTTCTGTGTACTTATTTGCAGTTCAACAAGAGATGATCAAAGAGCGAGAGACATTTTCAGTCTCATAATTGCTTCCCCAAACAATATAATTTCCAGTATGCACAAGACACTCATGTAAACGTAGTCACACAAACCCCAAAATATATTATCTAACTCTTGCTCCAAATGGAAAGCTGCTGCTGACCTACATTTTTGAACCAGAACGGTTTGAAGGTTTTTTCATAACTATCTTAATACAAGTGATACCTTAGTATAACAAAAGGTAATAGTCACACATTACGTTGAACTAATGAAAGCATTTGGGAGATCAAATACTTGGCTATGAATACAGCAAACTGGGATATTAGCGAACGTTTTCAATACAGCAAGAGTCTAAACCACGATGTTTTAAATTAATATATTTATACGGTCTGTTAAAGGTAAGCACGTTTTCAAATTTCAAAATGGATAAATAGAAGATTCAATCATAATGGTAGAGAAAAATGCAGCATATCAAGAAAGATGCTGTCACGAGTAGGTAGGCTTTTTTGAATTCACTGTGAAACTATTAAAGGAGCAGAAGCTTCATGCTCTAATGTTGAGTTACATGTAAAGACTATTGATAAATGTATGAGCAGTGTGATTCCAGTGTCTATTAATTTTAGTTCTGTCTGAAAAGTCAGAAATATTATGATTTGCAATTGGGAGTTAGTTTTGAAAAGTCTCAGTGCTCGTGAAGTACATCTTGCTAATACTTCTGTTTTACAGTTGGGGGATTTGGTTTTTTTGGTTGGTTGGTGGTTTTGTGGGGTTTTTTTTTTGTATCCTTTGCAAATGCAAAAATGTTATATGGCTACACATATATAAACACAGAGTGGGAAAAAAATGGTGAGTAATTCTAGCGGGGGGAATCAGGTGCATACCCAAGGGTCATTACAGTCTGTAACAACAACAAATTGCAATTCTATGCAAACTGCTAGAAAGGGATATATCATCTTTGTAGGAGAGAGAATAACAGAACCATAAGATGAATTCATGCCAAATCATTCATCAGCTTTTGCCAAGAGAATACTACATCTTTGTTAGTGAGCCTTTTTGACATTATCTCNATGGCATGAGCGAGCTAGCGAGCCAGCGCCGGCAGCCATCGCCCCCTCCGCCCCGATCGCTCCTGCGCACCCGCAAAACGCGGAGTGGACTCCACGCTGGACTTGCTCGGGCTCCCGCTCCCCTCCCTGCTCTCCCGGCAGCACGGCGGGATGGGGGGGCGCGGCCCCTGAGGGTCCCCCCGCTCCCAGCGAGGTCCCAACCGTGTGCGCGCCGGCCGTCGCGGCCTGCGGGGAGCATCGAACCCGCGGGACCTGCTCCGAGAGAGGGGTCGAGGCGGGCCCCGACGGGCGCCCCCGGGCGCCCGACNAAATTCTAACGGTCATTTGCACTGATGATGCTTTTATATATAGGGCCGTTTTCAATATGTTCTGTGTACTTATTTGCAGTTCAACAAGAGATGATCAAAGAGCGAGAGACATTTTCAGTCTCATAATTGCTTCCCCAAACAATATAATTTCCAGTATGCACAAGACACTCATGTAAACGTAGTCACACAAACCCCAAAATATATTATCTAACTCTTGCTCCAAATGGAAAGCTGCTGCTGACCTACATTTTTGAACCAGAACGGTTTGAAGGTTTTTTCATAACTATCTTAATACAAGTGATACCTTAGTATAACAAAAGGTAATAGTCACACATTACGTTGAACTAATGAAAGCATTTGGGAGATCAAATACTTGGCTATGAATACAGCAAACTGGGATATTAGCGAACGTTTTCAATACAGCAAGAGTCTAAACCACGATGTTTTAAATTAATATATTTATACGGTCTGTTAAAGGTAAGCACGTTTTCAAATTTCAAAATGGATAAATAGAAGATTCAATCATAATGGTAGAGAAAAATGCAGCATATCAAGAAAGATGCTGTCACGAGTAGGTAGGCTTTTTTGAATTCACTGTGAAACTATTAAAGGAGCAGAAGCTTCATGCTCTAATGTTGAGTTACATGTAAAGACTATTGATAAATGTATGAGCAGTGTGATTCCAGTGTCTATTAATTTTAGTTCTGTCTGAAAAGTCAGAAATATTATGATTTGCAATTGGGAGTTAGTTTTGAAAAGTCTCAGTGCTCGTGAAGTACATCTTGCTAATACTTCTGTTTTACAGTTGGGGGATTTGGTTTTTTTGGTTGGTTGGTGGTTTTGTGGGGTTTTTTTTTGTATCCTTTGCAAATGCAAAAATGTTATATGGCTACACATATATAAACACAGAGTGGGAAAAAAATGGTGAGTAATTCTAGCGGGGGGAATCAGGTGCATACCCAAGGGTCATTACAGTCTGTAACAACAACAAATTGCAATTCTATGCAAACTGCTAGAAAGGGATATATCATCTTTGTAGGAGAGAGAATAACAGAACCATAAGATGAATTCATGCCAAATCATTCATCAGCTTTTGCCAAGAGAATACTACATCTTTGTTAGTGAGCCTTTTTGACATTATCTCCTGGATTTTCTTCTTTTCTATATTCAAATGCACGCTAATTATACACATTAAACCACCTAAGTTGATTTTTAAAGTCTTTCATATGCAAATAAAAATATAGACGTCTCCTTGTGTGTATTTCTTTACATGTGTACTCTAACAAAAAATATAAAATCAATTAAACACTTATACTTTGAGACATTTATATTTGAGCAAAAATACATGTATTGATGATCTGCTAAGATGTGCTGATAGTGCCTGGGCTGCAGATCGCAGTACTTCCTGACACACTCCGCAACTCTTTCCAATCGGGAAAATAACTCGCAAAAGTTTAACACAGATTTACTTTGAAACGTTTTCCCTGGGAAAAGGGCAAAAAAAGCATAAGGCTTTAAACTGAAGAGTTCGTACCATTAACTCCTCTTCCTCCCATTTGTTTCAGCAACTCGGCTACAAGATTGGAACTAAGAGGCTATAAAATTGAGGCCCTCAGCACAATGAAATCAGTCTGCTATAAAAGGCAACACATGCCAGTTTTTCCTCCCCAATGGCAGATGCCACACCCTAAAGCAGACAGAAGGCACTGCAGTCTGTGCAAGGGAAGTACAACACAAAGCAACAACGATGGTTCAATTTTTTAGATCACAAATAATGTTGAAATTCCTTTTGCCATCTTTGCTCAGATGATGAGTGGTAGTGTTTGTTAAATTCAAATGCTCCTTTCCAAAAGCTCTCATTGTATGCATGAATTATGAATTTATTATAATATAATGTAAAAAAGCTCTAATTGCCATGCATATTATCTGCTGCAAAGTGATTGCATTGATATTTGATATCACAAGTGTGCAGTTTCAACTTTAGTTCTATTTTCATTGTTCCTTCAATTTAATTATTTTCTATAAACCAATGTTGTCCAAGTGTAGTTTCTTTCTCTTGATTTTTCCTGATAAATTATAAACTCTGGTGCTCTAGGATCCCTCCTCAAAATAAACGACATAATTTTCTAAACTTACTGTTGCTAATTTGTTTACACCATTGGCTACAACATTTATACAGACCCCCTAGGCCACCTGTCTGTAGCTCGATCCCATGAAAGTTACTGCCTTTCTCCTCAGTACAAGAGCCATCCTTCTGTTTGTCCTTCCAAGTCATACAAAGAGTAACAGTGAAGAGAGAGACAGAAAATAAACCAATATTGTAATATCTCCGAGATGTTATGTTAGAGGTATTGGGAAAAATATTAAAATATTTTTTGGTAAAAATCTGGTCCGAGGTTCAAGAGTCTGCTGGATTTGACATTGGTGCACACAGGAGTCTGAAAAATCTCTGTGTACAAAAGAAAAGCTTTTCATTGGGATCTTGTTGTGCTTTATGGTTTAATCCACTGCACAATTTAATGAAACTGTTGTCAAATTCACTGTAATTCTCAATTTCCTTCTTTTAGATTTGCATTAGATTTAATGAGAAAAAAAGAGAGAAGTATGTGGGCTCTTATTAAATTATCACTTCTATTACTAGTTAAACATCCAATCAAAATCATTCTGAAGTCAGTGCAAATCTTTTAATTTATTTCAATAAGGCATAAATCAGATCGCAGAAAAGTAGGCAGCCAGCTCAGGGCTGTTTTAGCTTGGTATTTGGAACTATAGTAATGGAATTTTGCTTTAAAAGATCCCTTATGTGGTCGACATATAAATATAACACAGTGGTGTTTTCTTTATTATGTAATATTTACATTTCAGTCACAAATGTAAAAAGTAAACTAGTGCCATAGATGTCCAGCTGATAAGCCAGAATCTGTTTGGTGTAAAGTTTGTAGGTAAGTGTAAAAATTTTATTTTAGCTGGACAAAGTGAACTTTGAAAAAAATGTGGTTTATGCCAACAGATCATGGCCTAAAACATCTAGAGAGTGACACATTGTACCATTTAATTAAAATCCAATCTTTAGCAGCTACAAATCCTGAGCAATTTAATCCACTTCTTCTGGCAATGTGTAAACAAAAGGACTTTAGAACATCACCATCTCCATCTTGAGAATGTCATACATGATTTTATTATGAAAATGTAACTTGCTAGAGTTAGATCACTTGAATAGACTGTTTAAATGCCTCGATTTTACAAATGCGAATCATCCATTGAAATCGGTAAGATCACTTGCTTCCTTAAACTTAAGCCCTGACTAAGTGCTTCTGTGGACTGAGGCCTCTGTTGAAAAACAGCTCTTGTGTCTATACTTTGGTGAGATAGGGGCCCAACCAATTTTCTAAGTCAATACAAAATCTTGCATTTGGCAGTAATAGGAAGGATTGTTGATTTTGGGGTTCACCTACCAGTGAAATCTAAGCCTTTAAACTGAATTACTCTAATATTTCTGGATCCTATGCCATTGTTTGAGAACATCATTGCATTTTGGAGAAATTTAGGAAAGGGCTGGTCTTCCTTTGAATTAATAATTTATGGTCACATTTTTTATAAATTAGAAAGGTTAAACAAGAGTCAGTATAACAGTAATCATAGAGTTCTCTGCCGAGTTTCTTTCCCATTCTCCTGCCTTTTACAAATTTTTCTTTTCTGATGTGCAAGAGATACATGGAAAACCAAAAGAAATATTTGCTGCTCCCTACACACTGGTTGGAGGTCCTTCCTTTTGTCACTTGTAGCATGCCAGGTTGACTGATACATTGAAGGAACAGTCAAACTGACAGTACACAGCTTTCACTCTCATAAAATAAATGAGATCGGTACCTGAGCTGTAAACATGCTGGATGTTCCAAGAAAAATAAAAAGCCTTAAGTTTTCTTTCCTAAACTTTTTTCACTCTATAGTCTTATATTTTATATATCACAGTATTTATCAATTGCTGTTTCTAGAAACAGATTACTGTAGCCTCCATGGCTTAACCAAGTAAAATACTTTTCTGTAGGATATTTTTATGTACAGACAGAAATACATGGATTTTAATACAAGATGGCACAGTATTCTTCCTTTGCAAACTGATTTTTTTTCTATGACTATAGTATCAGAATTCTGAATTTTTATAAGTGTGCCAAATTATGATTTTGCCTGATGTACTCTATTTCTGACCCATTTTTGTAGTATTTTACCATTTACAATCTCAAATACAGCATCTCTGAGTCTTTTAGCTGGAGACTCGCCTTTGTCCTTTGCTGTAATAGTCTGTAATTCCCTCTTTCCCTCACATTATCTTCATTCCCCACCCTTTCACACATGTATACACATCTGCTTGCTGGATAATCCCAAATTCCTGCAGCCCAATTTGCAGCTACCTTAGTCTCCTAAAGTATAGTCATGCTGTATCACTTGTAAATATCACTCACACTGTAATCCTGCCCTCCAAGTCCCAACAAAGTTCACCCCATGCCAATTTTCTTCAGCTCCTTTGCACAAGGGACACAAAGTGAACGCTCTTGGGGATGAAAGGGAAGAGCTGCAAAGCCTCAAAGAGGGTGAGGGAGATGAGAGGTGGAAGAGGCCATATGAAATTGTCCTGAGCCTTCTCCATTCCAGCTTTGTACATCTTGTGCTTTCTCAAGGGGGCAACTTCCTGGTTTGAGAGCCGTTGCTTTGATACATTTACCCTTAAAGCACTACTGTACACTGAGAAGTCCAGTTGCTCCCACTTCACCATCAAGGAAAAGAGACACAAGGAAGGAATGCCATGACTGCATGAACACTTCTTTCATCTGCAGTGCCAGCTCCAGGAGCTCCACATGACTGCCACAGTCACCTGGTATGGACCTTGGGGGTGCTGATGCAAGGGTCTGCACAGATGCATGATGTGCCAGCAACCCAAGAGGGGAGAAAGAAAACTTATTTTTATCCAGACCCTTGCACTGACTCACCCAACGGCCCAAACAGTAGTGCTGGCATAACAGGAAGGGGGAAGAGAAGGGGCAGAGCACATGAGGCCGTTATCCACTTCTTTCTGTTTGACCAAAGAGGAGGTTTGGTGGCAGAGGGAGATAATAGGATCTGTTTAGCCAACACTACTGCTGAAAGAAAATTATGTCATAAGATTATAAACAGGTGCTCTTTTCCAAAATCCAGCTAAGCCAGTGAAAAAAAGTTACTGTCCCCATTTTTTGTTGGCATCACCCTGTCAGATATTAATGATCCTCACATCTGCTGGTACAGTTGCTCCTATGTATATTCTGCAACCCTGTCTAGATTAAACAACCCAAGTTACCAGACTTACTGTTTAAATTATTTGCATTAACTGAGATTCATTTGCCTAAATAAGATTAGGATAAAGTGAGCCAACAGATCTGAGGAGACAGTGGACTCCAGCTGAGGGACAATAAACAGCTGGCAGGTGGTAGTAACCTCTTCAATAAATACAATATACTTTTGATGTACTGAGGGACTCCATACATTTAGGCCCTAAATGTTAGTCACGGTGATATAGAGACAATTACATGTCAGTAAAGACCATTTATCCATTCTTTACATGTCAGGCCTGGAGCAGTAAAAACTTCAGGGTGTGGAGTTTGCCATCTTTATTTCTTTATTAGTTTCTTACTATATTCTTTCTATTTCTGCATCAATGGGATGTACACTTAGGAAGCATATGCTGAACTATATGTACATCTCCAGAGTCCCAGGTTTGTATTACAGCTGCTGGTCCATCATCCTTGCTTACACAATGATTCAATAAAGCCTGTAAGCTGTGAAAGTGAGCTTGCAATTCTTGCAAGGGAATGCTCCTCGCACAGGATGCAGCTGAAATGCCTGCGATCTCTAGATTCACTCTGAGAGGTTAGCTGGGATTAAGTTGTTCGACACATCAGCTGGAGATGGGGCAGCAGTGGCTTTGTTCTCAGGGAGCCAGCAGAGGAGAAAGCTGCTCTCCTGAGGGGTGCAGTAGCTCTCAGTTACACGCGCAGTCCCCCATGGACACGCTGAGTTTGCTCCTATCCTCAGCAAACAGGACGTCACCACCAACTGCCGCTCGGGTACCTCACTTTCACATCCTCTCTGCCACATCTGATTGCCAAAGCCACAATCAAATCCTCATTATGAGGGCGAATTATTTCTTTAGAAGAGCATCCCTCACAGATGGCTGCCTGCTTCAAATAAGCTAAGAGCTCAACTAACCTAAGAGGAGGGTTTTTTTTAATATCGTGGATGTAAACTACTTCAAGATATGCAGTTCTAAAAGATCTCAAAATGCTACTAGTCTAGGGTGTGATCCTAGAAATGCTTACTAATTCATGTAGTCCTTGCTCCTGTTAAGCCATGAAACTTAGTGACAGACTACCATGTGATGAGGACTGGATTGTTTAAAACATCTGTTTCTTCTTGCTTAAATATAAAAAGTAATGTTATTAAAATTAGAAAGACCATTTTATTAATCCAAAATATCATCTAGTTATTTAACAAAGACTTAACAATGTGAGTCATCTGCATTAACAAATCCAGATGCTATAGTCAGAGGCAGGAAAGACCTAGGGACTGACAATAGGGTTGCTTTTATGCTAATTATTTTTTTCTGTTTATTTTTCATTCCAAACAGACCATCCCTAATATTTTATCTCACTTGGTGGATTTTAGGAAAATTGTAAGTGAAGAGAAAAATTCTGAGTTCTCTCTCTTTCTTAAAAAAGTAATATGCAAATACTAATATGATTTTTCTAATCTATTCAGCAGAGCTTGTAACAAAATTAAATGTGTTTATATCTTTTTGCCTTGTTACAACTGGTTTCTTCTCATCCAGAGGATTGGACAAATGTGGTTTTCATTTGACCACATTTAAATTTAAATTGCCACACCATTCTTTGCTGGATGTAAACTTACTATGCATATGTCCAAGAAGAAAGGACCATAATTTGGGAACCACTATCCATGGTGATTCTCACCAACTAGATAATCAGGGACTGCACTCATTCTGGGAAAGGCCACACAATATAAAATCACAGTCACCTTGTCTTCTTTGCTCTTCATTGAAGGGCTGGTACTACTGAGGAGGAATTTTCAAAGTGCCATGTGACAGAACAATCAAAGTTCAGCAAGAGCAAAGTGAGGCCAGTACTAAACACTTTGCTGATTTAATTTTAATACATATAATTTTTATACAGGGATCTTATTTGCACAGCTCAGTGGAGTAATGTATTTGAAGAGCACTGCTGATTAATTAGGTTGGTTCAGTATGAATGAATTAGGTGATCTCTATTTTATGTCTGTTTCAAAGTTCACTATTGTGAACTTCACCCCATTCAGTGCTCCATCCTGTTCAAAAGACTTGTTGCTAACTTTACTTGGGCATAAAAATCACTATGCAAGCCTCTTGAGTATGGTGGGTTCTGTTACAGTTGTATAAATGCAGCTCATTACAGCTAAGGGGAACTGACTTTCTAGGTAGGTTTTGAAAACAGAGGGATCATGAGTCAGATGGTGTGGAAACTGCAGGTTTTATGACCAGACCTGAACTCAAATTCTCTGTTCCTGGGATGGAGTCATACCAGCTTTAAAAGTAATCTGCCTCTTTTTCTAACTATATTGTGTATTTTGCTCCTATTTTCTCTGAAGACTGCAGAAACAACTGATTTCATTTATTTGGAATATTTATCTCAACTCGTCACTAAAAACTAATTCACATTTCCCTTAGAAATACAACAAAGGTGGAACATGCTAGACTTTCCTTTTTGCTTCTTTACTTCCAGTTCAGGAGTTCCTTTATTCACTCTGATGTTAAATCTACTTGTATTAGAGAATCCTTTTTATCTGAGCAAATCTTATTCCTTAGCAATGAATCTCAGAACATTGTGGGGTGATTGTATAAAGCCATTGCTTTTTCTTTATTGCCCACTAAAGAAACATTTATGATTAAATGGGAAAGGGAACTATCTCATTCTCCTGAGCTGGAGATATTGGACTCAATAATATCCTTCATACGTGTATGCTCTATTTCAGCTAACCTGTTAGAATTGCAATATAAAATTGTAAATCAATGGCATCAAGCACCTGTGAAGATGAGTAAGATTGCAAGTCATTTCTCAGATAGATTCAGAGAAGCAGCTCCCAGCCAAGAACTCTTTTACATGTTCTACAGGGTCTGTCCTAAATTACCCCAATAAAGTCACTTGTTATACATCACACTGAGAAAATTTCCAGCTGTCTGATGTCAAGTACTCAGAAACACTATACATAGGGACACTTGGACTTTGAGGTATGTGACGTACAACTGGATGTTAATAAAAATTGCGTTACAGGCTATCCAGCTGGTTATTTGCAGAGCTAAAAATTCAGCATCTTCTTCAATAATGAAAGTGGATCCTCAGGAATTTGTTAGAATCTGTTCTGTTTAGCTATAACTGCAGAAAATTCATTATTTCTATACAAGGTGTTCCTTCATTGATTACTTTTGTGCTGGCAGGTATACTTAAATCCAGCTACTCATAAACACTTTATGGGCTAGAAAGAATGAAAGTAAGAATTTGTTTGTTTTTCTTGTCTTTCTGTAATCACAATGGTATCTCTTTTTAAGCTTGTCATCTTCTGCTTGGCTGATTCTCTTGCAAGGGCTTTAATAACATGAATTTAATATGAAGTATACCTTTGTACCTACAAATATATATCAGTCAAACCCCTTACTTTCTGCATTTTGGAATAAATTTACCAAGATTTATATATGTGAAATATCCCCAGACCTTATATAAGCGGAGTTGTTAGTACCCAGGCATGCTTTTTACCTCCACAGAGCTTGGAGATCAGTGCAATGTAAAACTTGGCGTGGCAGACAGAAAATATTAAATAAAAATACACATCACCCAGCTGATTTCAGCCCCACTCACAGAGCTGACAGCAGCCACTGAGCACACACTGTCACAAGGGTGTTCTCCCTCTCCCTACAGAGGACACCAGAAGAGGGGGAGGATATGTCTTAGTGTGTCAACCTGGTGGTTCATGCTGCTCTGGGAGACTGATGGCAGGTCTGCTGCTGGAAAAGGGATTAGAATGTTACCTAGAGGAATGCAAATAAAAGGAGTCAAAGATGGATCACAGAGAAGACAAACTCCAAGTAGAGGCACCTGCACAGATGATGGCATCACAGAGGTCAAACATCTTCTTGGGGCTCTGGACTCAAAAATGTGAGGCTAGAAAGGAAAGCTAGAAAGGAAAATGGTGACTTCTTCACTTGATGTCTTTGACTTAAAAATGGTTTCTAGAAGATGCTTGCTCATTTATGAATCATGAGGCTTAATTACATAAAATTGCTTGACCTGTGTTATACCTCAGGTTATGTTACCTAAAGGTATCTTCTGACCTTAAATTTTGTGAATCTGCATAAAGTAGCTGTAAGGAAAGAACAGCAGAATATGATGTTGTTTCAATGATTTGAATTACAACATGCATTTGCATCTTCATTTGCATTTACTGTCTTAAAAGTAACTGTACTGAATGCAGTTGTGTGGTGGAGTTGTCACTGTGAGTCAAAAAGAGGTGAACGTGTGTTCTGAATGAACAAGATCACATTTACAGGACAGATGTCTACCAGCATAGCTCTAAAGAGTTGCCAGCCCTGACAGGCATAGCTGTGTCAACAGAAGCCTCTGGTAGAGACACAGTTGTACCAGTTAAATGGCATTTTTACCAATAATATTTTATGCCAGTGCTGAGAGATGGTTTTATTCTACTAGCAGAGGGTATCCATATTAAACTGCTTAGGATTTTAGTATTCATGGCAAAATACTCCCCTCAGTGATTCCTAAACCAATCAGTTTTGTTGGTGCTGCCAAAGAAAGGACATACAACTGGCCCTGGCAACTATCAGCTTTGTGCCACACATGACAGCATTTAATAAAGGGAGAGTACAGAGAGAGTACTGGAGAAGTCCAGGCTAAATCTGTTGGCCCAATAGTTATGTCAGGGAGGAATGTGAAAAGATCAGGCTGATCAAAGTCGGAATAAACAATGACTAACAAAAAAGTTCTTTCTCAAAAATAGTTTCTGTCATTCGAAGCAAAGGTTTAACAATACTGGCAAAAGTGATACTGGAATAAATTACGCTGACCCCGTGGTTTTTGTAATTACAACTATACTGGAAAATTCTTTGTGGTGTAAACTAGCTCTCAGAAGAGACTCTAGGGGAAAGCGTGAAGGGTGATAACAGTTAGCACTTCATTCAGGAGCAGGGAATGAGGAGCGAACATCACTGCTTAGGTCTGTAAGTGTAGGCCAGATGAACCAGCCTGATCAGACTGTGAGCAATTCTCAAGCCTTGCCCGTGAAAGGTGTGGGTGTTACTCTATTTTACTCTTTATTTAGCTGTGCTCACAGCCTCCATTTCTAGGGAGTTCCTAGGAGGTAGGTGTGCATGGCTTAAGGATCAGCCTGGCATGTTCAGTCTCTACTGAACTGGTGCTCAAAAGTGCAATTCTTTTTCACTGTTCAAATCTAGGCGCTCTATAATTTGGAAGGGCATGACCACTAATCAACATTTACTCCACCTTCGTAAAGTTGTGCAACATTCCATGCCCTTAATTCTTTTTTTTTCCTTTTTATCCTATATAAACTTCTTGAAGCCTTGCAGTACTCTGGTGCAGTTTTTTTCTCTGTGACTAGTTCTTCAGCTTCAGCTATAGCTATGACTTTCCTGCTCAAAGGAGGTTTATACAACTCACTGGTTGTATGTTATGCTTTCACTGCATCTGCACCACTCACGCTTGAGCCCTTCTCCTCACTGAGGAACAGGACTCAAAGCCTGAACCTCAGGGCATTCGGAAACAATTTGAAGGTGATTGTGGGAATGTGTTTTTAAGTAAGGTGAACTGGGGGTGAGGGTTTTGGGGAAGCAAATTTCCCTGGCTGCTCTGACTGCTTCTTCTCTCTCCCTCTTGAGTTGTTGTGCCATTTGTGCCCCATGGTGCTGTTCACAGTGCTCTCCCACCACAGGGATTTTCTCCTTATTTCCAGCACTGAAGCTCTGACTCTTCCTTCACTCGTCTCACCATCACCCCTGTTGTCTGTCCCCCATTGCAGCAGCTGCCAGTCTCACGTGTGTGCAGACATCCCACGCAGGGCTGTGTGGTGCTTTGTTTCACTCCTCCTCTCGGGGAAAACTTGAAGGACTGGCAGTGAGGCAGCAAGGTGAGGGCTCTGGGAGGGGTGTAGGCACATCTCAGGGCAGGCACAGCTAGAGGCCGGGAGAAGCAAAAGACTAGAGAAAAGATTGCAATCTCTGCTTCAAGGCTGTGTGTGCTTTGTGCCTCAGAAAGGACGGCGCTGGCACACAGGAGGTCTGGAGAACACTGAAGTAGCCCATTCCTCTCTGTGAGGTGTGTAAGCAGCCGAAGGAGATGAACACAGCTGGGAACGCTAATCCACAGCTGGAGCCTGTGGATTAACTGCTCTCTGCAGTTACTGCGCGTTCTTGCTTGCCCTTTCCGAGGAATTCGGGCTCACTCAAGCAAGGGAGAAGGGCTCAGCTGCCAGTGGAGGTGCAGCGCAGATCCAAATTCGCTCCCGTGGAGGGGCTGGTGCGGAGCCAGCCGTGACGGGGTGAGGGGCCCTGCAGCTCGCTGTGCCCAGCGCTGCTGGCCACTGCCCTGCCGCTCCCAGCCCAGGCATGGGAGATGCTGCTCGGCTCGGTTTGCTGCGGCCGGTGGAGGCAGGAGCAGGGTGAGGCGTGCACCGACTGCTGCACTGAGCCAGGGAGGATCAAACACCCAGCGGGAAGCCCAGTGGGACTCAGGCAGGACCAAAACTTTGGCATGGTTGTGGGACACGCCTGGCAGGGCTGTGCTGGGCGACTCCTTGGGCAAGCGGCCTCCGGCTTGGAGTACGAGCACTGCGCAGCCCTTGCTGAAGCTCTGGGGCGGTGACTGGTTTGGGGACATTCACAAGGGTCCCTTTTGAAGACGGA
Organism: Ploceus nigricollis; assembly: GCA_013399945.1. Lineage (NCBI taxonomy): Eukaryota > Metazoa > Chordata > Aves > Passeriformes > Ploceidae > Ploceus > Ploceus nigricollis. Next base: position 1,141,343 of record VXBC01013380.1, read on the forward strand.
AGCACTGCTTGGCGAGAGCTGTGTTTGCTTTTGCTGGCACGGAGAGGGAGATTTATAAAGCAAGCAAACAAACAAAAAGCCACAATGGCTGAAACAGTGAATTCAAGTGTCACTTACACTCATGTCTTGCAAATTTGCTCCACAAGAAATGTTATTTTAGCACAAAGATTTTGGGAGTGTGAGCAACACAGTGCAGCTAAGTGCCCCCGCCCTGGCGCTGCTCAGGATGATGCCGGGAGCGGTTNTGCTCCGCCCGGCGCCACCTCGCGGCCGCCCGCCCGCCGCGCGCCCGGTGCCTGCCGGGAGCGGCCGCCATGTCGCGCACCGCGGGCTGTGGGCATGGCGGGAGGGCTCCCCTCCGCGCACAGACTTGCCTCTCTGGAATCGGATGGGATCGGAGTTTAGGTGCCTGCCTTCTTCTTGTGTTCTGGCTGTGTTGTGCCAGGTCATCCGCGCAGTGGTGCCACTGGAGCTGCGGTGCCCTATGCCGCTTGCTGAGCTGGTGACACTGCCTGCCAGGGTTGTTTTTTTGGGGGGGCAACATTTTCCCCCATGGCTGTGCATCTATTTCTCGTTCTACTCAGAAGTATTTTCCTAAAAGATACCGCTATTTAAGTTCCCCGTGTTGGAATTTGGCATACCCATTGTCTGTAGAGAAAATGCTTGAGGTAATAGGAGTTACTATAAATCATGGTTACCTTGAAGGAGCATAAATGGAAAAAACCCTGGAAAATACTAAAAACTTTTATTTGGGCTACAAAGAGCACAAAGGTTAAATTGTTAAAGGGTTACAAATAGCAATGGAAAATCAATAGAGGGATTAAACAGGAGTACTGGTTTTATCACACCCTTAATTCTCATTCTATAGATAAACAGCAAGACTCTTACTAATCTGTAATAAAAATTCTCAGGCCTGTGGTGTATCTTTGCTCCATTCCCCATTTGGTGGGCATTAAGTCTGTTTTGTGATGGAGGTTTTGGGAGCAGGCAAGGAAGAAGCTGTGATCCTGCTGCTCCACCAGACAGTATTGTGTGCTGCCAATGTCATACAAAGTTGTAAGTGCCATAGCCTTGACAGGCAACGTTATCATAGCAAGCCAGTGTCCTGCATTCTTTTGAGAACTTAATTACGTTGATTTTTTTTTTTTAATTAAAGTAAGTTTCCGTAAGAATATTCACAAGGTTAGAAATGCTACTGAAGTATACTCTTCAATGGATGGAATGCTAGATGATCCAGACAGCCATTGTTTGTTTTTCAGTCCCATTATTAGGGTAATATTTGACTGGGGAAAGAGTCTGCCATCTGTTTTTGTAATTCCTTGGGTTTGCAGTACTACCTGACACCGTACCTGAACTGTGTCCCAGTGTAATTTCTCTGGTTGTGGAAAAAATCAATGANAGCAAGCAAACAAACAAAAAGCCACAATGGCTGAAACAGTGAATTCAAGTGTCACTTACACTCATGTCTTGCAAATTTGCTCCACAAGAAATGTTATTTTAGCACAAAGATTTTGGGAGTGTGAGCAACACAGTGCAGCTAAGTGCCCCCGCCCTGGCGCTGCTCAGCATGATGCCGGGAGCGGTTTGCGAACACCGGGCGGCCGGGAGCAGCCACCG
>VXBC01013380.1:1143013-1173683 GCA_013399945.1 Ploceus nigricollis
TTGGGCTACAAAGAGCACAAAGGTTAAATTGTTAAAGGGTTACAAATACCAATGGAAAATCAATAGAGGGATTAAACAGGAGTACTGGTTTTATCACACCCTTAATTCTCATTCTATAGATAAACAGCAAGACTCTTACTAATCTGTAATAAAAATTCTCAGGTCTGTGGTGTATCTTTGCTCCATTCCCCATTTGGTGGGCATTAAGTCTGTTTTGTGATGGAGGTTTTGGGAGCAGGCAAGGAAGAAGCTGTGATCCTGCTGCTCCACCAGACAGTATTGTGTGCTGCCAATGTCATACAAAGTTGTAAGTGCCATAGCCTTGACAGGCAACGTTATCATAGCAAGCCAGTGTCCTGCATTCTTTTGAGAACTTAATTACGTTGATTTTTTTTTTTTTAATTAAAGTAAGTTTTCGTAAGTATATTGACAAGGTTAGAAATGCTACTGAAGTATACTCTTCAATGGATGGAATGCTAGATGATCCAGACAGCCATTGTTTGTTTTTCAGTCCCATTATTAGGGTAATATTTGACTGGGGAAAGAGTCTGCCATCTGTTTTTGTAATTCCTTGGGTTTGCAGTACTACCTGACACCGTACCTGAACTGTGTCCCAGTGTAATTTCTCTGGTTGTGGAAAAAATCAATGATTGGAGCCACTATACACTGATTTACAGAAGGAGTAGGGATATCAATATTACAACCAACATGGATATTTATGCATTTTGTTTGTACTGTCTTTGTACCTGCATTTTATCCATAAGCTTACATCACATCAGAAATTCCTGTGCATTCAAAAATGTTACATAAATGTAACATAAATGATAAAGAATGGAAAGATTCTGATGAATATAACTGCCTTCTTGAACACGTGTCAGCCATGTGTCAAACCATGGTTGTAGAGAATGGAAGAATGACTTTGTAGAGTTCACGCTTTTTCTCCTTTGTAAAAGCAAGAGCAACCGGAAAGAAGGTGTAAGTTTTAAAATTCAGATGGCTCAAATGCCTTACTCTAGGGGTTGAAGGAAAGACCATCTTAGCTGTACTGCTACCACTTACGTGGTAAGTATACACAAATACTGTGTATATTTCATGTGTCTTGCAGTGTGAATACAACTTTGATGGTTTATGCCATGTCCTAAACAAAAAGAGATCCTGTACCTTCTTGTCTAACAAAAGGTTTACTTGAGAGGGGCAAAAGCTCATCTGAAATTGAGACGTGTTGCTTCTCCTACTCTAATTCAGCTCAGAGTATATCAATTCCCAGCTAAAATTTTTGAGACAATTAAAAAGGGATCCTTCAGTAAAACTGGATTTTTTACAGATAGAGTATGTGAGGAGGAATATTTTCCCCAACATTTTCTTTCTCCAGTGTCATTTTTATGTGGCTATCATGTAGATAACAGCAGGGAATTCCACTTAAGGAGATCCTTAATGGATTTAACTAATGGTTTCTTTGTGATGCTCTCAGACAGTTCTCCTGTAATGTGGATCCTCTAAATATTTAAATCCACCATTGAAGCATTTAATAGGAAGAAAGTCTCCTACCATTAGAATAAAGAAAAGGCTTTCAGCTGGAAACAATACCAAAACAAAATCTGATTTGTACAACTGCATCAAGAATCCAAGCCCACTTACTCTGTGAGGCAGCTGATACAACAAGGACCTAGGGTGCCAGGTAAACAACAAGCAGTCATGTGTATATTCAGACAATATCTGTCCTTTGTCCATATTTTTGAGGGCTGTTTGTACTGATTGTTAGTTTGAGTGATCAGTTAAACTGATAAAATAATACTGCTGGTACAGGGAAACTGCTTAACCCATGGGCTTGTGGAATCTTGAAAATAGTGGATAGGTTAACCTGGGATGCTTCTCCTTGTTGTGAATCTTCTGATCACTTCAAAGTGATCTTTCTTACTGTTCTATCCATTAGCCTCCTTTTCTATTCTTCTTACAAGTGGAGCCTAATGTTTGTCGAGTTCCATAACATATTTGAGCTGGAAGGAAAAACCTTTTAGAAATCTACTTACTGTACTGTCAAGACCCAATTTTTTCTCTCCTGTCGCTTGCTTGGGAAAAACAGTCACTTCAGAAACTAGCACTGGTCTTTAAGCTGTCTGCTTAGTGCTGGATTTTACCATGTTTCCCTTGCACAAAAAACAAAATCTACTGTTTTCAATCTAGATTTTTTCTGAAAATGATAAATAATAGAAAAATAAAGGCTCCCCATAGCTTGCATTCAACTGAACAAAACCATAGAGCTGCAGTTGCCCCACAGCTGCTTTTGTGGTGTATAAAATACATCCCTACCTTTTGAATACATAGGACTCCTTGAAAAGAATAAATATCACTTTCAGCTAAATAAATCTGTTTATTTTGTTCTGCACAGTTTGGGCAGGGACATTTATTTCTGCAGATGATATTAATAGATTTATAGGAATTTTCTGCAATCTCTTGACAATCTGTACTGTCTAAATCCACTTGTAACCTGTTCCATATCTAGCCCTTAAATATAGACACTTTTAAAATTTTATTCTCTGATATTTCTGTGCTGCAATTAATTTCTGCATTTCTGTCACTTGGTATTGTTACATATACAAGCACGCAGAGCTTTTCTGAATCCTTGCGTGCACAACCATGGTATAAATAATACGCAATATAAGCAGTAAAGTTTCTCACTTGCTGTGGAAGCTGGCCATCCAGAAAGGGCACACTGGACCAAGCTGCCCAGACCGGCACCCTCATTTGGCTCTAATGGGGAGGTTCTCTGAGAAAACAAGCAGGCACACTTAGATTTTCCTTCTTGTTGCATCTCAGCATCGTTAGCGATAATGCAGAACTATCAGCATGTTCCTCTCACACTTGTACTTTATGTTGCATGGATACACTCAAAGGCTCGAATTAAAGGCTTTCTTGCTATCCTACCCGCTGCCAGAAATGGAGTGTCTGTTTTTAAACCAGGTGCCGGATTCTTTGTTATGCTGTATCTCCTGCAGTTATGTAAACCAGAGTCAACAGAAAATGGCTATTGGATAGTAACATCTATGTAAATCAGTGCTGATGCTGAACTAGTAGCATTTTGTATCCCCTTGCAGAGCAGAACATGCCTGCCCCAAAACAAAAATGGGGTGAAATTTATTTTGGGGGAAGGAAAACAGTATAATGAGTTAGTACGTGGAAACTGCTATTTCTTGGATCCATTTAAAACTTTTTTACTCCAGGTGCCTGTGTAGGCTATTATGTATGTTAAGCATGTTATGCATATATGCTCTCACAGCCCCAAAAGCCCACTGTATCCAAAGCAGTGTGGCCAGCAGGGCAAGGAAAGTGATTCTGCCCCTCTCCTCTGATCTGGTAGGACTCCACTCAGAGTGCTGCCTCCAGCTCTAGGGTCCTCAGCACAGCAATGACATTGACCTGTTGGAGCAAGTCCAGAGGAGGGCCACAAATATGATTAGGGGGCTGGAGCATTTCTCCTGTGAAAACAAGGGTAAGAGAATTTGGGCTGTTCAGCCTGGAGAAGAGAAGGCTGTGGGAGACCTTATAGCAACCTTCCAGTACTTAAAGGGGGGCTACAAAAGAGCTGGAGAGGGACTTTTTACAGGGGCATGTAGTGATAGGACAATGGGAAATGGATTCAAACTGAAAAAGAATAGGGTTAGATAAGATATTAATAGGGTTAGATAAGATATTAAGAAAGAAAAGTCTTTATTGTGAAAGTGCTAAGGCATTGGAACAGGTTGCCCAGCCATATGCCTCATTCTTGGAAGTGTTCCAGGCCAGGTTGTATGGGACTGAGCAACCTGGTCTAGTGAAAGGTGTCTCTGTTCACAGCAGGGGGTTAGTTTAGGGAACTAAATAGTCTTTAAGGCCCCTTCCATCCCAAACCATTCTATGATTCCACAATTTACATAGTGGTTGAAAAGCAGAGAATGCAAGTGTTGAATTAATGATAAAGGGCACTTCGCAGAAACAGAGAATGGGTCAGGTTAGAAGGGACCACAGTGGGTCACCTGGTCCAACCTTGCTGCTTAAGCTGGGGTTATCCTAGAGCACATGGCACAGGATTGTGTCCAGATGGTTCTTGGATATCTTCAGTGAGGGAGACTTCACAACCTCTCTGGGCAATCTGTTCCAGTGCATGCTCACCTGTACAGTAAAGAAGTTCTTCCTCACATTCAGGTGGAACTTCCTGTGCATAAGTTTCTGTCTGTTGCCTCTTGTTCTATTGCTTGGCACCACTAAGAAGAGCTTGCATCCATCCTCTAGACAGCCTTCCTTCAGATTCTTATGGACATTGATGAGGCCCTTTCAGTCATCTCTTATGCACCTAACTCATGTTTTTGTGCCTTTATGTCTTTGAAAACCTCCCATTCTTACCTAATTTATGTATGTATTTACTTTTGAAGGTGTTGCCTATTTACTCCATGAGAGCAAAGAAAAGATATAGTACTAGTCTGAATTGGTACAGGAGCAAATGCCTCCAAAAATAGTGTGATTTTTTTTTTGGAGAGGCCCATCTGTGAATTGCTGCTTTGTGCTGACCCACAATTTATGCAGCTTTTGCCCAAATCTATCAGACGAAGCTCTTTAAATGGCTTAAAAATAGTTTGTAAGTGTTACAGGCATTCAGTCAAATTAGTCAGTTAGTCAAATCATCCTTTCAACTGGTGCTTTCAGCAAATGGTTAAAACATAATTTGAGGAAGGACCAGGTGTATGATCTAATGCCTGAAAGCAGCTCATGCTCAATGACATAATCCTAAGAATAAATGTATTGTAAGTGTATGGCCAAACACAAGAGAATATCTGTCATCAAGTAGCTCGAAGTGCCACATGGTTTTTGTATCACTGTGCTGGAGCCACTGAGTGTTGTGCAGCACTTGCAGCTCTTCTGAGAAAAATACCACATACTGCTTCAGCACTCCCTTGATCCAGGGCAGATGCTTTAAGAAATCCTTAACTGGCAGAAGTAAAATCTTGCTGGGTGTCTATTCTTCTAAGTGGAAGAAACTAAAACTCACAGCATTTTACATGTACAGCTTTTAGCGGTGTATTTTGAATGGACTGTGGGATAGAGTCTTGCCATGTTGTGGCAGCACAGCTAAACAGACAGAGGTCACCGGGAGTCCTGTGTACAAGGATCAAAGTCTGGGTCCCTCAGTAGTGCGCATGATACCAGGCTAATCATTTGGCCTCTTTATGGCCTGTTTCTACTAGTGTTTCAGGATAATGCACAATATGGACATTTGGAAAAAAAAAACTTGGAAGAAAGGAACTATACTACTGCTACTACTACATTGACTATTACAGTTGCAGCTGTGCTTTCAGAATCACAATCAATAATACATCACTCATTTAAAGATTATTCTAGATTTCTCCAAGAATACCTCTTGGGCTAGCCCTCATTCTTCATCTCTCAATTTTTCTTCACTGTAAATGTGTATAGCTCTGTCATTAATGTGTTTACAGGTAATTTTTAACTGGACTTATTGTCCCTGTCTTCATGCTTTTTCTTGCTAATCAGAGGTTATGCTAGAGCTCCTTGCTTGTTGATTTTTATTTTTTTTTTCCCAGAGAATGGTGTGTTTCCATGTACTGTTTAAAAACTAGCACTTAAATGGAGTGTTAAATCACTTCTGGAAACTGGGCCTAAAATAAACGGTTATACTCTATGAAAAACCGCATCAACCTCTTGACCCTGCTCTTGTCTCTTTCCAGAGGCATGTTAGGAACAGCTGTGTATACAAATGGAATGTACTCTCTATCTTCAAATCCTTTACTAGGACCCTTTCTAGTATTTGAGTGCTCATTGCAACTCTATCATAGTTCGAATCCATCCTCTCCTCTTAAATCTGCAACTACCTTCTCAGCTTTCCTCTCTGTTTCCTGCCTCTCTTGCAGCCCTTACCATTACAATCTGCAGGTGCTTCCCCCTTCCCTCCCCACCTCTCCTGCATGTCTCTTCCAAAGCACTCTGCATTACTCATTTCACTGGTGAGCCCTCTAAGTTCAACTGAATTGCTGTTAGCTTCTCAAATAGTTAAAAAAAATGTAATTACACCATTGTATTAAAATCAGGGAATTAAATATTGGACAGTGATGAACCAGAGTCAGCATGGATTTTGCCATTTCTGGGAAGGGGGGGCTTTATGGTCTTTGTTTCTCACAAGTATTGGGCAATGACACTTTATAGAAAAGTAAAGATGCTTAATTTTTCAACATGGAAAACAAAAAAGGAAGAAAATGATCTGTAATAAATTGGAAATAAGAATACAGGATAGAACTTCTTTTGTGGCCATGGTAGCAATAGTGAATATGTATATATATATATAAGAGGATCATCCAGCAATCACCTCTTCTGGCAGCAGATGATGACAGAGATTTTTGTTGCTCCTGGGTAATTGGTGCTAGTGGAGCAACAAAGGACTGGAAAGCCTGATCTTGCACCAGCCAGACCCAAATTCTCAACCTAGTTTCTGAATACATGGAAGACCAAAAAGAAGAGAGGAGGAATTTTCCTGCAGTCTTTCTTTCCGGAAGGGAAAAAAAATGTGAACAAGTGAATCCTCACAGCAGCAGGTAGAGACAAGTCTTTCCTCTTCTGTCCTAATTCAGCAGTTGGATCCATGCCTGGGATGTTCACTAGGGAACCTTTCTTGTAGTCTCCTGCTCTAGTTGGTGGCAGACAGTCCCACAGCCTGTTTTGACATTCAGGAGTAAAGGCACTGATGAAGGAAAACTCTTCATGGCTTAAACAGGAAGATAGGGGTAAGAAAAGAGATCATTCATTCATACAGTCTTTATTTCTCTTGATGTGGAGCTTGTATCCTGGTGCATTTCTGTGTGTATGTCCCCTGATGTCAGTGGAATTAGTGTCAAGGGAGGAACAGCAGCATGTCCCACAGGCATGGTCGCAAGGCAAGGAAGAGATCTCCCAGGGGCCTCCTGAATTTATGAAGGCAGTGGAATAGTAGATCTGAAAATGAATACTAAGTGTGAAGTGGGGGTTGGGATATTTCAGCTCATTAGTGATTGTTAAAAATAACTATTACTCTGTGAGTGTAAACAGTATTGAGTATGCTGTGCTTAGAATGAGGTTGAGCAAGACGCTTCTTCACAACCCAGTTATTATGCATGGTCATCTACAATCATTGTTTTTTACACTGTGCCTTTCAAAGTGTGTGAAAAACACTTTATACTCCTGTGTGTGTCTAAGTTGATTTCACACAGTCCAGCCCAAGCCGCCATGTGCAATTATTTAGTGATTATTTTATGTGCCTTTCTAATGTAAGACTCTTTGAGCAATGGTAGATATGTAATTGATTGCTCTTTTTGTAAAGGATCAGCTTCAGTTAGTAATCAATTTATTAACAAATGTTTCTTGGAATGAGCAGCTTTCTCCCTGACAGTAATGTCATTGGTTGTGACAAGATATGATCAGGTGACAATGAGACTTTCTCAATAACATTACAGTAAATCACACTCAATAAGAATAAAGAGTCCTGAGTAAAAATAATTCCATTTTCTATTAACAAAGCCCTTGGCAATTGGCAGCCAGTGCCACAATGGCAATACTACAGACTCTGCTGGAGAAGTGAGAGATTGTTGTCTAAAACAGAAGAAGTTGGTACGAAGCTCAGTTTAGATAAGCTTTCTACATATGCTCATTTTTCACTGCTAGGTCTGACAACCTTTTTGGGGTGAATGTGTTCCATTTTAAAGCTTCTCTCCCTTTGTGGTTCTGGAACTGTTAGGTAAAACTTAATCCCTGGTATCTGTTAAGGCAGCTATATCCAATTTACCTCCATGGTAATACACTCCAAGATAATATACTTTAACAGTTATGTACAGAGGTACGTATTTTTTATCTTTTATATCTTACAGTTAACATTGCATTTATTTATTGTATTGTATTGCTTTTGTGTCTCATGGACAAAAAGTAATCTTGTGGCAGGAAGATCTGTCGCTGTTCCAGTGTTATCAAAAAGGGAGATAGTTCCATATTCAGCCTTCTGCTTCCTGCACTGACATCTCTCATTCTTGTCACAGACAGTTGTTTCAGAGAGATACTTTGAGAAGTCATGTTAGCATGGGCTGAAGAGATTTCTAACTCTCTCTGAACTGTCCCATAAAAGGCTCTGAAAACAGCTGAGAATCTTAAAAATCATTAAGCACAGTGGCTTAAGAAGATACATGATCTCTAGTCTATAATATAAGAACTGTACTTTGCATGACTGAAGCTTTTAAACTCTCTTTCCCTGATGAATATGATCCTTGGAAGCTGCAAACACATGGCTGTACTGTGTCCAAGACATGATGTCATTGTGTTCAAGACTGGGTGCTTCTCAGCTGTGTTTGGTCAAGTGCAGTACTGTTCAATTGGCTTCAGTCTTCATGTGTTGGTTTGAAAAAAATTAATTTGTCACAAGTGCTGGAGGACTCTGTGATAGCCTCCGTCATGCTGGTCCTGAGTGTTCAGATGACCTGAAATAAATTCTAGTTTGAGAACTTCCATATTTTTATCAGTTATAGTAATCATGACCAATTAAGTGTTCATTCTGGTAATTCAAGTCTCTCAGTCATTAAGCCTTATTTCTTCTGGTAAAACCACTGAAGAACAAAGAACAAATTGTGAATATATGCACTGCCTACTGTGAGTAGCCTATATTTTGCCATGGATAGGCATGAACGGCTATTTAGAATACCAGAGAAGCCTGAGAGAGAACCATACTATATTTTCCTCCACTAGCTCCCAGCTAACAAGTAACTTCAGGAAAGAAAATGTCCTTGATGTATCAGTTCTTTAAATAAACCATCCTGCTCAGATCAGCTACTTTCTCAAAACTCAGACACTTCTGTGAAATAAGTGATCTTTTCTAAATCACTTCTGTGATTTAAAAGAAGTTGCCTTTGGCCACAAAGTATGAATGGAGAGTTGTAACTCAAAGGTGATATTTTCAGCAAGATCTTATCAAATCCAGGGCTGAAATGAATTTTTTTTCCTCGTCTTATCTGTTACCAATGGATGATAGGTTTTCCTTTCATCCTCTGTATGATACCTCCCACAATTGCATCCAAATCCATGATTAAATTTCTGATTGCTAATTAATGCAAGTTATTATTTACTGTTACTATTAAGTAAGGGCAGGGCTGCCTTCATCTGTCTGGAGGGTCTGCCATTATATCTGCTCTGTGTATTGCCGCTACAGTGGAACTGAATATGTCTCAGCCTCATACAGATGCACTGTGTTAGAAAACATCTGCTAGCTGCTGATTTTATGCACATTACAGAGACTTTATGTACTGTTAAATGGACCACTTCTTCATTCCAAACCATAATTTTCCATGTGGCATCATTTGATCTGTCCTCACTCCAACATTTGGTTTGATCAACTCATTTCTTCCTACCCAGTATGTTTGTTGTAACCTCCTCCATGGCTGTGTGTGTCTTCCCTGTGAATGGAGATTACGACAGTGCTCCTGTCACAATAATATGGTGGTAGGGCAAAACGTGTCATTTTAATCAATATATTTTTTTCCATTAGCTTCTTTCATCCCTGAGATTGAGTCTAGACAGCTTAGGTTTGATTATGCCAACTGCTACTTGGCTACACAGTAGCATTCTGTGATCTAATGCAATGCAGTTTTTGAGAACTACCAAGGACTCCTAACTGGGTACTAGGTTTAGAGCTTAAATGCAGCTAATGAGGAGAAGCATGTCCTCCACACAGAACTTTGCTGTGCCTGTACACTGAACTTCCAAATGGACAAGTCAGAGGGGTCACTGCCCTTTAGGGACACATCCATTTCAGCCCTGCTACAACCCTCCTGCGAGTCAAGCTGCAGGGCCATGGCAGCAGAGGGTGCAGGAGGCTAAAGTGGGAAAGGGCTAAAAAGGGGGACCATTCCCTTTGGAGATGGGACATGCTTTGCTGTCAATTGTTTTGCTTTGGTCTTCTGTAGCAATGGTTTCTTGTGATGTTTAACTTTACATCACCTACCCATGATTTAACGCCATGGTTAAACTTGAAATTACTGCGGACGTTACCTTGTAGACACAGGCTGCTCAGGATTGCTCTGCATGGGCTGTGGATTGACGAGTCTTTGCCTGTCCATTCCTAACAGTTCTTGAAACAACAGATCTCTTCTGTACCTGTGAGTCACAACTTGGGATTAGTACAGCTCTAATTACAACAGAGAAAACTAACCTTTGGTCGTGGTGATATTTCTAGAGGCTACAAGGAAAAAGATGTAAAGTTTAGATGGCACCTACCAATCATTTCTGATATATGTAAGTAGCAGGAGGCGGGCAGGTACTGCAGGGGAAACATTTTTGCCAATCAAACATGACACAGTCTTTCTTGTCATGCATAGAACTTCATTGCTACATTACAAAATAATAATATGCACACACACACCCAACAGAGATTTTGCATATTTAGTGATTCTGACAAGTTTGAATAAATATGGTTTTTTATTATTATTAGTAATAATAATAATGCACATTTAGGTATCTCTTTTAATGTTCAAAGCACTTTATAAATGCTAGCTTGTTAACTAGTCCTTGCAACATACTTGTGAGGTGCAGAATTATTGTCCAAATATTAGAGATATATATTGGTGTGCATTATACCAATTTCCATTAACTTTTTAACAATACACTGAATTCTGATATACAATGTGTGTCCCTATATTTCTGGAATATCACACAGTGACAAAAATGTATCTAAAATAAGTGATTTCTTCCATGAAAGCAGAGTGGAGTAGATATATTACTCATCTGTCTATAACTCTCTTCCAATTAATTTTCTCCAAAAAAATTATAATTTAATTGTGCTTGAGGTAACAGGGAACTCAGCAGTGATGTCTGTGGGGGTACTGGGGTGCAAGGCACTATGCTGATTTTTAAGGGTGAGTGAAAAAGGCTGGTTCTTATCTTGGATATTTTGCAGTCCAAGAATATGTTAAGAGACAACAGATGAATACAACAAAGAGACAGAGACATTTTGAGGTTACAGTGGGAGGATTACAATTACTAAAGAAGTGGTGGTCACAGCACACCAGCTGTTTAACCATTCTCAGATAATTTTTTAGTCATCACAACAGTGAGAGTAAGAGAATTATTTGAAGGAGGATGACAAAATGACTAGGCAGACTTCTGTAATGTCTCCTTCACATGCAGATATAGAGACATGGGGAAAATACCTTCATAAGAAAATGGCATGAAAAGCATTTCACCTTTTGTAAAAATGAGGCGAGAGCTACGGATTCTGATTCACTACAGGAAATCATGAAGGATGAAAAGGGATAAGCCCTCAAGATAAATACTGAAGTGAATTTGAGTCTGAAGTGAAATGCAAGGTATAGGCCTGTGGTGGCAGTGAAGTGAGGTAACAGGAGTGAAGTGCCAAGACAGAAGATGACGGGGATGTTTTGATAGAGCTGTTTGGTAGAAACTGTTGCAGTTCAATGGCTGTAGGAGCATCTGTTTTTCAAACTTCAATGAAAGCCCTGTGTTTCTTGGCTGTTCTACAGGAGGCTGTGAGAAGTCTTCTGACCCTTACCTTGTGTGGCCTCCAGTGACATGGACACTGGTTCTGTGCTTTGCAGCCTGTGCTAGAGTGTCTTGCACTCTTGCTTGGTGTTGAGCTAAAACACCCCCTGTGTTTGGTATGTGCCTGAAGACTCAGTTAAGACACAGAGAAGGAGTGAAGATTTATATATCATATTCATCTCTGATCAATGTGGTCTCCATTCTTCACTGCTCATGGTAAAGCCTTCTCCACGTATCACTCCTGAGGCTACAGATCCTTTGCCATACTGCCATTCCTGCCCTTTCAGACAGCTTGGCATGGTAGTTGCACATGGCATACCAAGGTGTAATGTAAACAGATACAAACCTGTTTTAAACAGGAAACAGGCTTGTTGTGGTAGCACTGAGATCTGTGCAGATTAATCTATGCTTTGAAAAAGGCACTAACCCTAATTTGTGTTTTATTTCCAGTATAAGCACTTGGGTTTTGATAGAGCAATTAATGTACTTGATGTGAGTCTTTGCATTGCCTGCAATGAGCTTTGGATTGGAACCATAATCCGGGTGCCTCACATGCATATATGTCCTTAATTAAGAATTTCTATTTTGCTGTTACATAATGAGGATCCCAAACCTCCTGTGAAGGATTTCTAGCTAAGCCAGTGAAAAAAAATGCACTCGGTATCTTGCCATCACAGTCAACATGAAGCAGAGCACTTCTCTATATTGAGTATTGAGACAGGTGAATTATTGGTTCACTGAGAACACTAAGTGAATGTCCTGACTCTTATATGTTTTGTAATTTATAAACAAGCTGCTTTATGGTAATTTAGCTACATTACACACATACATACATACATACATACATACATACATACATATATATATATATATATATATATACACATACACACACTCTCAGAAAGTTATGATCAGCTTTAAAAACAGGCTTAGAATGAACATAATTAATAAAACTTAAATATACCAACTGCTTCTGTTGTTTCAGTTTCTTTTTTCTGTATTCATTCAGTTTGCCAGGCATATTTTAAAACATATAATAGATTGCTATACCTTTTTACCAAGAAGAGATACATCCTGTAGCAGCTGTCCATCATTAGCCACAGAATCATTTTACAATGACCTATATGAAAAAACTGAAGCAGGCCTCAATCATATCCCCTCTCTTGTGCAGTAAAAGCAGTCATTCAAGATTTTAACTCATTTAATTTTTTTTTCAGCAGGAAATACCAGTCTGGTCTCATAGCAAGTGCTCTGACTTAGATTCATATGACCTGCTTTCTATTCCTGGCTCTGGCTCTGACTGACCTTATGAAAGTCATTTTTATCTACTATTGTTTTTAAATGGACAGAATGGTTTCCTAGCAGAATGGGTCAAGCATAGGCACTTTTTTTTCCATTATCCCACCTCAAAAACCTATCCCTGAAGAAGCGACACACCTACACATAAAAATACCAGTCAAGTGTTTGCCTCTCTCCTTCCTGGTTTCTCTCTCTTTTGTTCTTTATAGCATGAGGAAGTCAGAGTGGAGTGCCTAAACAATGTTCTTTAAATATACATAACTTGAGAAGACTAATTACATGTACACATCTCTGCTCCAGTAGGCTGAGGTGATTTCTGAAAGCAAATACCACATGGACAAAAGTGAGCTTCCCAAAATATTTATGGGCTTACTGTACTGCTACACAAAATACATGATAAGTATTTATTGGAAAACTGCCTTCCCCTTTAGCAGTATAGCTGTCAGACAACAGTTCACACACAGAAACACCAAGTCATAACTTGGGAGATAATCTTTTATATGTTCCTAAAAATATGCTTTGAAATCCTACATTTAAGAGGGTTTAACAACACACAATACCCCAAACTATCAAATAAGCAATAAAAGTAACATGCAGAGCCAGACACAAAACCAGAATGAAAACGATTTTTTATTATTCTCCTCTGTATTACCATAAATGACATGCTATATTTAATTTTACAGTGCCCCTGGACAAATCATCAAATACTTTAATAACTACACAAACATTAATATTTAAATACAAGAGATCCCCTCAGTTACTGAATAATCATAACTCTGGATTGATAGGGCACTAAATGGAAAAATCTTGTTTAGACAGTTGTAAGAGGGGGGGAGGGTGTTTAATGAAACAAGTTTGATGGTCTTGTCATCATAAAACTGATAGATATTTGGCACAATTTATATCTTTGCTAAAAAGAAGTTTGAGAAATGGAACAATTGTGGTGAAGATTAATTTTCCCCTCTTCTGCTGTGAGAGCATAGTCCTTTAGGTCATTAGCAGGAATGTGTGACATAGATTGCACTTTACCCATGCAAGCTCCATGCTGACTCTTAGAAAATGCACTTGTTAAATAGCTGTGACTTCTATACTTGTGAAATGGGCTGCCCAGCTATCATCACAGCTATCTAGACCCATTTTATGAGAGTGATGAATATAGATGGTAAAAGAGACAGCATACAGAGGTCTGGCTGTCAGTGTTTGTTAGGCCTGACCACTCATTCTACCCACTGTCCTTAGAGGGATTTTTTTTAATCCAGATTTTGTCTTGTTGCTTCAGCAACTCGTCAAATTAAATGTTCTACCTAATAATGGAAGTTTGACTACTAAACCACAAGAAGAACGGTGAATTGGAAGGTATTTCTAATCCCTCTAGCACCACCAAAAAGCCTAACAGACAAACAAAACAAATCAAATCAAAACAAAACAAAACAAAAACCCTGAAAGACTTCTCAGTCAAAGTCACTCACATAAATGCCTGAACCAGAAGCCTGAGACTTGACAGGTCTCCAGATCTGTGACTATGTTCATGCATGTGTTCTATGTGTCACTGAGCACAGATGACACTAAGCTAATGAAAATATCTGATCATTGCTGGACAAAGGCTTGGCTTTTATTTCTATGAACTCATGCTCTGCTTGGGTGCCACAGCTTTTGTTGCTAAATGAAACACTTATGGAGTGGGAGGTGGGCTGTGTTCACTTACCAATCCCTTATATTTGGCTTCATGCCTCTTTCCAGGAGAGTCTGTCTCTGCAATGCACCTTAACATTTTCTTTTCTATTTTGGGGTGCTGCCTCAGACTCCGCAATTTTCAGAGTTCCTTTTTCTTCTGTGCACTTCAGCTCCATGGAGATAATATAGTTCTAGCTGTATTGTGTTTCTTGGCCCCTTCTCAACTGGGAAATACCCCTTTGAGGGAAATTCAAGTGAGAACACGAATGTGTTCACATACTAGCTTTGCTGGAGCAGAGGGGAGGAAATGGCACAGAGACATAAGGCCCCTGAATAAGAGGACATGGGCTGGCAGACCTGGGAAGTAATACCATTAGAGTACTCCTCCAGATGTGGACAGCTGACAAACTTTAATGGTGAAGGCTGCATCCAAGCCAGTTATGATGAACTAATTAAATATCTTGTTCCATTTAATAAAGGAAGTATGGAAGAATCCAAAGCTGTCTATAAATCACCTACCCACTGCCCTGCCAAGCTTCTACAGTGGCAGGAAAGGTGAGAGAAAAAAAAGACAATACATCAAAACTAAAGGACTAAGACCAATGGAAGTTTCTGTGCTAGGAAAGAATGGCTGTTGTCACCACATCTTAATAAAAACAAAAATACTATAGAAACTCCAAAGCCATGGGCCTGGAATCAGAGCAGAGAAGGTTAAAACAGCGTAAGAAGTTAACATAAACACTGCTGCTTAGAGCTGAGCAAATCTTTAAATAAGTAATTAATTCTCTCTGTCTTGACTTTATATGCTTAATTTATCATTCAGTTCTTGTAACTTCATTTATTTTTCCTTTTCCTTGTTATAAGGCAGCAATAAAACAAGAAGTTGGAATTGAGTTCTTGATATTAAGAAAAGGGCTGATTAGTCTCTGAGACTAACTCTGGGCTTGGGCTGCCTCCACCTCTGCTGCTGCAGTAGTAATGCATGCTCCCTTGAGAGGACAGATTTAGTCACTGAGCGCAACCTCTTTTTCAGGAGAAGAAAATGTAAAGAGACAGCAGTTTCTTGCAATAAAATAAAAACCAAAATAACGTAAACCATTTCTCCTCCAGTAATTTCTTCCTCCTTCATTTCAGCTTTTCTTGAAATGGACAACCCATGCCCATTGATGAGATTTTGAGTTGTTCACGATTATTTGTAGTGCTTGAGAGAAAAGCTGATTTTGCACTTACATGTGTACAACAGAAAATGTATTTTCACCTTTTTACTTCACTCCAAAAATCTACCTGAAACATGCTGAGAAACTAGAAATATCTTCCTACAGATTAATCTCATTTGAAGACATTGAAACACTGGTGAGGAATAAAATTCTACAAAACTGTATTACGTTATGATAAAATTGTGAATTCAATGTACTGGAATGAGTACTTGAACTCCCCAAATTGCACTGTGATTTCTCCCTTCCCCTGTATATGCATGGGTGTCTGTATTTTTGTACAGCCATAGGAAAGCTATTGTAAAAGGATGTTTTAGTGAAGTCTTTCAATTTACTATTAAAAAGTTTTTTGAGATGCATATACATTTTCCTCATTGCCAAGTATCCTCTTTCAAAGATATCTTTGAAGTCCTACAGTTTGAACGTTAGAGTGCCTTTTGCATATCGCTTAACCATTCTGATTGCTTCCTATTCCTTGACAAAAACACAGATAAGCAACTATTTTGTAAAACTATATTTTGAATATCTGAAGTAATTTCTGGGGATAGACACAGTCCCAAGGTGTACGGGAAGCTTGAATTAATCCTAGAAATCATAAATAGAAATGCTGGAGAATGGAGAAGTCTTCTGTTCACTCTTAACATAGCTCACAACTGAAACTATCATTTTTTAGCCTTCTGTGAAATAGAAGTACAGATGGTTGTCTATGTGCATAACATCAGTGATGCCCAAAGCAAAGAGATTACAAATACTTTACAGAGTTGTTCTCACCAAATAAGTACTCAGGAGAATACAGAAAGTCAGAAATTCACCTTAAAGGTACAGAAGATGGTCATGGCACTCTATTTATCACTGTATTGTCTGTTGCCATAACCTCTCAGAAAGCCCAGATTATTGTTCTAGAGCAGATTTCTTTTACTTTTTTTTTTCTTTTCTAGAACAGGCTGGATTTTGCTTAGGATGTCACTTTACACTGATGATATTTAACTTTGCAAATGAAATGAATTGCCGGAAACTATCTTACACAAACTGAATGCATGGTCAAAGACTTTGTGAAAAATTCCTGTGAAGATGAAAACTATTTGGCATATGCAGTGGTTAAAACTTTGTCTCTATAATGGTTCCATGATAAAAAATGGCCTCATGGATTTAGGATCTTCCAGGAGGGATTCACACTAACACTGTTGTGCTTAGCCAGGATACCTTTCCAACTCTATTTGTAAGGTGGAGCTCTTTCCTGTGAAAATCTGTGATATTGCAGAAGACAGTAACTAAAGTTACCATTTTTGCTTCACAGGAGGAAGAAACTTCATGAAGATAATTGGCTGTTGAAGTCTGAAGAAATCAATCAGTGCACACCTTTGTTTCACTGTAGGACCAGGGCTTGACACTCTTCAGGCTAAATGAACATTTTTGGACAAGCCTGTGGATATGCCTGATATCAGGTTAAACAGCTCCAACACTTGCTGTTCTTGCAGCAGTCTCTTTAAACTGCAGCAGTCCTTCAGTTCTTGTGCTGTTTGTTTCCCTGTCTGGCATAAACTTTGACAACACTTAAGTATTTTGCTGAGATGTGATTTGTCTTGAGTTGTGTTCCTTCAAACTGATTTTAGCATTATCTTTTACTAAGGTAGATCTATATGTTTTCAAATTAATACAGAATGCAAATTCCTTTACTGTATTACTGCATTTCAGCATACCATGTCAGGAAGGTGCATGTCAGTAAATCCCAGAGTTGCAGTCTGGAATATTGTCTCCAGGACAAAGCAAAATATATTTATTTAGAAACATAGAAATATTTTCTGGACTTAAGTGCCAGTTGAACTGATATTGATGCTGTCAGTTTCATCAGGTAGCTCTCGTTCAAATATGACAAGAAGTCATCACCTTGGTCACACAGAATGCCACCAAGCTCCAAGAGACCTGCATCACTTTGCTCCAGGTAATACAACTGTATCCAATAGTTTTCATTCTTAATGATTTCTTTCTTGCATCTCTTGCTGGAATAGGCTGAAAATTAATGTGTTACACTGGTGGATGTGATTACCCTGATCCATCTGAAGCACATGATGACTTTCATCTGTTTTAATAGCTGCTGTAAACATGCAGGCAAAGCAGTGGTGTAGATGAACATAGAAAATAATCAAATCATCTGGTTTTGATGAAAGTGTGTAAAACTCTAAAGTACACTTAAAAAACATGAATCTTAAGTTTATTGAAAATATAAAGCAGCTTGTCCTCAGCAAATTCATGATTTGCACCAGATTTAAATGCACAGTAGCACACTTGGGTCAGCTTGAGAGAGTTGGTTTTTAATGTCTGGAATAATATGTAAGGTGCAGAAAAAGTGTGCATTTGCAGCAAATCTGTTCTGATGGAAAGTGGCAATAATGAGGCCTCAGATATTTGAGCTCCTGGTAGCATGAGAAGCATCCCAGGGACTTAGACATCAGCAGAAGGATGCCCCATTTTCCAAGACAGGTAACATGGATGCCTCTGAAAATCTCATTGAGAACGCTGGTATTTGTTGCAGGGGGCAAATCCTCCTCAAGCTAGGTATCTCCTAGGGCTGTAGGGATTCATTTTTATGTTCATTTCTACGTTCATTTTTAGGGGGCTTTAGCTCTTAGAGGCAAGACAAGGCTGTAAATATCCCTGGGATGAGACTTTGTCCTGCACTCTGAACCAATTATAAAGGTGACTTTTATATGGACATAAGAGTACAAGAATCAGCAGGCGACTCAGATCTCACTGCTCCACTGACCTATCTTAGATGGTGGCCGTTACCAGATAGCTCAAAGGAAGGTGTCAAAGCTGAAGGACTTTCTATTTAGGACTGGATTAAAACAAGAAGGGAGGTTTAATTCATTTTGTAAAGCTGTTATTATCTCTATGGTATTTCTGGATAGTTTAATCTCAATGCTAAACCTGATAAATTCTTGGCATCAGGGACTTCCAGAAGTGAAAGGCTTCCCCTAGATAATTACTGGTTACATGACACCATTCCCTCCTTGACTTTGAATTTCTCACCTTTGAGCTTCATTGCATGTCATTTTTTCTTGCATCACGATATAGGGAGAACAGAAATTCCTGACCTACTTTTTCTATTCTATTCATCACTTTGTATCATATTATCCTTTCCCCTCTTATTTGTCTAATTACTTAATTAAGAACTCCTCCATCTACTCAGTTTCTCATCAGCTACTACTTAAAACCACAGCACTTTTTTTTTATGTGACTAAATTGTATGCTACAGACAGGAAGAGGAGAAACTGAGGTGCCCACAGCTCTTTGTGGGAGTTGGGAACTGTTTCTGTGACAATTATTTTGTCTTGTCTTTGCTTCTAATAATGGTACGTTGAGTCAAAGTCCTTGCTGGTCCCAGGTCTTCAAGATGTCCAAGTCCTGTTCTGAGCTGCTACTTCTTCACAAAAGCAGAGTGTGCAATTATATCCTGTCATAGGGCAGACCAAGAAGGGAAGAATTCTGTGCCTTCTTGTATGACATCATACAGAAGCACCAGATGCAACCAATCCATGACAAAATAATGAAA
The DNA here is from genome assembly GCA_013399945.1 of Ploceus nigricollis. NCBI lineage: Eukaryota > Metazoa > Chordata > Aves > Passeriformes > Ploceidae > Ploceus > Ploceus nigricollis. Next base: position 1,162,310 of record VXBC01013380.1, read on the forward strand.
CGCCATTGACCATTTAACATAACAAAATAAGATCTGTCAAAATGCCTTTGTTTTGATGGTTGGGGGTTTTTTTGGTGTTTTTTTGGGTTTTTTTTTTGGTGGGTTTTTTTTTTGTTTTGTTTTTTTTTTTCTAAATCAAAGAAAAGAGCACATTTGGAAGAAAAGTTTTCTCTGTAAGCCAAAGCATCTTTCCCGTGTCCCAAACACTTATCTAACAGGAATGACGTAATGACACAAAACTTTTGTTTTTTCAAGATAAAAATCACAATAATAGCATGGCTAGAACACTGGTTTTCAGACGGTCCATTCAGTAGAGCTTGGCTACTCAGAGCCTTACTGTATTCCCAGTTATGTGGCACTGAAGCAGAAGTGCTGCGCACTGAAGATTCAGGGCAGTGCAACAGAGAACAGAATTAGGCCCTCATGAAATGTTAATGCATTGTGAAGCTTTCCAGCTCACATATATACCCCAGTGAGACTGGGAAAAGCCTAGTTCAAAAACTGTCTAGCAATGAGAGGATATGGTTCAGTTCTGCTGTGATCTAATGAAAGATGAACCAAGCTTCTTAGAAGTCTCATAGGATTTTTACCTCAGTTGTTATAGACAGGTATGTAGATGGTATACCTAAGTTGAACAAAAGAGGGGGAAGAAAAAGGTCTGGAATTAATTAAATATCTTCTCCTGGAATAGCCTCATAAAACTCTTGTCTGATTAAAGCCTCAAAAAACAAGGAAAGAAATGCCTGCCTACTAAAAAGCTAAAAATAAAGTTAAACAAAAGATGTTTTAAAGATGGCACCAAATAAGTGAGAGAATTCCATGAGCTTTTGGCTTAGTGGGCTGACAGCCTTTTTTAAATGGCAAATGCTTGAAGGTTCAGTTTTAGGACAGGTTGTTAGTTGCCCAAATAGCTTGAGTGCTCCCAGAGGCTGTTTGAGTGTGTGGTTAAGGGCTTGCTGCTCAGACAGGCTATACAGAAACACTCAAAAGAACCTGCGTGCTCTGCCAGATCCTTCTGATTTATTTATATGAAAAAGCCACCAGGCCCAGACTAAGCTCTTTAGACACTACTCATTTGTAGGTGGTTCTGCACATTATTCTTTTCTTACAATCACCAAACAAATTAATATTAGCACAGATATGCAATACTGTTGTTTTTCTTAAAAGCTGAGCATTCAGTGTTGAGAAGGCTTTGGGACATAACCTTAGAAAAACTAGGGCCCAGAACTTAAAGCTTTTAAGAAAGGGACAGTCATGAGTCTGGATGATATTGCTGGCTGTGAAATACAATACTGACTGTGTGAATACAATAAGATTGAATCTCTTGATTTAATCTCTTCATGGTGGACATGATGGGGAGGGAGTACACTATAGTTTCTCCATGTAATGACCATATTGTAAAGGGTGGAGTACAGATGAATTGTGCTTGGGCCAGTGGCTGCTTCAGGAACTGCCTACTGATGTGCAAAAAGTATGGGGCATGTTTGACAATCAGTTTTTAGTGCTTTGAAGTTAACCATTGCTTGTAGTCATACTGCATATATTTCTGTCAGCAGTGGACAGGTAATGAAATGCAAGCATGTCGGGTTTCTCTGTCTCCCATATGCATTATTTCCCCTTTGGTGTGAGTGGGAGTGAAGCAAAAGTAGTAGTGAGATGAACTAATTTCCTCAATAGGCTTGAATTCAACTTCCTATATTAATCCAATATCCAAGTTGCTTTGCCTTCACTGTTACTTTAACTTAATTTAGCTAACTCTGGCTTGTTCAAGAAGATAGGTACACAACTTCTTTTTAATTGTCTGTGACATGCACTGCTACTCTATTTCCTTAAACCTTAGTTTGGTTGCTCACCAGCTCTGAATAGAACTGGTAATGGATATTTGGTCCTGGCTACTAGTATTTTTCCAGTGACAAAAAGAGACCAACCACACCTGACTTCCCAAGTACCAATACAAACTGACAGTCAACTGACTGGACAAAGGAGAGCTTTTCCACAAGCAAATTCTGAGTTAGCCCACTTCATTTTTTAAATTTTTTTTTTGTTTTGCATTGGCAATAGCAGATATTGGCTGCCAGCCACACTGGCTCCCAGTTGGCCTTGAGAAGACCTGGCTTCCAGAGCCATTCCCTCCTTTGAAAGGATGAATGTATTCCTACCTTGTGTGAGTCTTGAGTGGAACTAATCACTCCTTTTTTTCTGAGCTGGATAAGGTAGGTTTTGCAGAGCTCTGAGTCAGCAAATCCTCAGCAGCTGAGTGTTCTGTGGCAGGACCAGAAACCAAGAGTTAAACACAGTAAGTAGGAAGACAGATATCTCAGGAGATGAGCAGTCATTTCTTCTCTAAAAGTGGCACGGTATCCAAGGAGGGTAACCTAGGAAGGATTTTGTCGTGCCTCCACATACACTGAGCAAGGCATAAGTATAAAATATCCCTGATGAGAAGCTAAGCAGCATATTGTGGTGAGAAATGTTGCCTCAAGAGGAGTGTGACAGTGGCAAAGAGGTATGCACAGAGAAATTATTAGTGGAGACTGCCCTTGAAGAAGGATTGACCCACCACCACATGTCCAGCTCTCTGTTCTCTGTGATGGTGCTCACAGGAGTAATTGGAAGAGGCTGCTTTAAGCTAGCCAGTGAATGCCAGACCATGCACTCGCTGTTCTAGGAGAGCCAGAAATGCACTATTTTCTGAGTAGCTCCATGCCACAGGTCACTTCCCAGTTGTCAGTGTTCTCCAACTGCTCTCATTTCACAGGCTCCTCTATGAAATTGCTCCAATTCAGTAAGGCATTAGAACTGCAGATGCCCTTGGCATTTGGAAGAGGCATCTACAATGTTTGATTTTTTTAGCTTCCTTCTGCTTCCTTGCCTGTTATCCCTGGACTCTGTGTCTACCTCTTTCTTGGTCCTGTCTCTGTACCAATTGCTTTAGCCAAAATGCTGCGATTGTCACTGAAAACCCTCTGCTTATATGCTGAACATCTCTGCATGAGCAGACCTCATTATCATGTGGCAAGAGGTCATTTACATATGCAAATCAGGTTAATGAGAGCAGAACTGTAAAAGGCTTCATTCCAGAGGCATTTGCATATCTAGCTTTAGAAATATTTGAGTGCTCTGCCCCTAGCTGTGCAACCAGGACACAGAAGCCCTGGCAGTATGTCTTCAGTGGCGATTATATCCACAGACAGCTGCCATCCTGGTTTGCAACAGCCTCTGTCTGAGGTACTGGCTCGTTTGAACACAGAGGGTAGTTGTGTAATGTGCGCTTCTGCACCAGACTGCTAAGAAGCAGTTAAGCCTTGGCCCTTATTGGGACAACATGTGGGCTTCTGACAGGTAGATATATGCATTTCAGTATGAAGAACGCAATTTCCTATGGTGCTGTCACTAATGCACGCCCGGTGTATGATGAATGAGGAAAACAATGCAGGTGCCAGGCATGGCTCTCTAAGAAGAACGCACTGTGTGTGACACAGCACCATGCAAAATACTGATTGCGTTTATTCCCTAACTAACCGGGCCTTTAGTCCCCAGAGTACAAGGAGGGATCTCTTTTGGATGCTTGTAAATTACCTATGAGAGAACTCAAATTCCCTCCTCTGCCACAGACAGAATAGGCTGCCCCCAGTCCCTCTCTTAGACAGGGCAAGCATGTTAGGCGCCTTCTGACTGTCTAATTGTGAAGCAAATTTGCACAAAATGTTCCTTAGAAGAAGCATCTTTTGCTGATCCTTTTATTGTTTTCAGCTGGTTTGTTTTCAGGAATACAGAGGCTTTTTCACTGTAAAGCTTTCTCAGGTATTGCTCTCTGCCAGGGACTTCTGTGCCTGATTCCAGGGAGAAAAGGCAATTACATCATAATTTCTGAGAAAAGTTACTGATTTTCCCTTTGCTCCTGCCCAGTCCTTCTGAGTAAGCTAAGCATGTTTCTGGCACATCCCGATGACTAATATAAGAAAAGACATTCCGTCTTGGAAGAGGTATTTCTCTGCCTTGACACACAGTACAACCTATACAGCTGCCAGGCAAATGCCAGGTGGGCAGCCTCAGCTTGGTGCATGGTTTTGGTGATGATCCTATATGTATTAGGCTGGAACGAGCTGGGATCTTTGCCAGCTCCTCCAAAGCACAGGATCTAAAGCAAAATGCCCCATTTATGCCTTCATTTTATCTCTACCTCCACTTATTCTTAGGGACACGCAGATGACAGAGAATAATTTACCATAATTCAAATAGTAGTGTTCTACTGTTCAACAGTATGTCCAATCCCATATGCTACTGTCCACAGATTTTCTCTCATTCGGCCTTACACTTCTAACCCTACTGACTTAGTGTGGGTCAAACTCCACTGCAGTAACTCCTTGGAGTGATTCCTGTATTGCAACACTTTGCCTGTAGCTATTCTCAACAGCTCTAACATGACAGACAAGATTAATTACCTGTGCCTATAGGAGCAAGAATAGCTCTTACACCTTTGTGGAGCCTGGGACTGAGCTGGTTTCTCCCTCTCAGCTGATGGCTATCACAGAAGACTCTCTGTCCATATACAGTACACAAACACTTTGACATTTGCCTACTTTATGACACATCAGTGGATGGACACCACCATCTAATAAACCAGGTGCTTTTTGCATGGAGTTGGTCTGCAGACTGAAGATGAGAATCTCACACTTGTCATGAAGCACAAGTGTGCCTGGAAGTCTGGACACCCCTTAAGGTCTATGCTTGTGTGCTCATATGTCAGAGGTACAGCCTGCAGCTGAGCAACCTATCTTACTGATAGCAAAGCTGGATGTGGTCATGACTTCATTGCTGACAGCTCATAGCTATGAGAATCCCCTCTTGTTTAAGAGCACTCTGGACTGAGCAATCAGCATCCCTGCTGTGACCCCAGATTGTCACCTTTGAAAGCTGATCTCTCAGAAAAGCATTCCATTGTTCCAGAGCAGAATTGTCCTCCTCTGTTCAACAAACTCTGCCACACAGGTTTGCTAAGAGAAGAGAAAAGCAAAATACAGATTGGTAAAATAAATACCTGTGGGGCTAATGAAAGTTGATGTCTTTTTTCCATGTTTGAATCCTACTTTTCAACTATGAAAATTCAAATTTAAGTAGCTCAAACTTACTGTCTTTGTTGTCTCTGGAGGTGTGAATTTGTTTCGCTGAATATCCCCTTTCCATTACGCTCACGTTTAAAGCTTCTCACACAGAATACAATTTACCTTCTTGTGTAGCTGAGATCAGAAGCCAGAGATTGTTTAGTAAACGACGGCTTAGGAGGTGTTCTGTTTTACATAAGCAATAGCCTAAAAGCAGCCAAACCAGAAGGGCAAAGAAAATGTAATCATTTCTAGGAAAAGGGAGCAGTTCTCTCATTACCATCCATTTGTTGGAAATATGTATGGATTTTTTTAGGTATTAATAATAAACAGTTTTTCACTGGATCACTTTTCAGGTTGATAATATATCTTCCATATTTCACTTAAAATCCAGCCCTCCCTATCTTAAGAGCACTGAGCTGATTTTATTACCAATCCTGAAAAGTGTTAACAGGAGTAAATCTCCCCTCAAATTACTGCTGTTGTTCCCTTGCCCTGAGCCAAACTCACTGCTAAGCACCTCTGACCACACAGCCCATATAAATGTACGTAATAGAGGAAGTGCCTCACATTTGCTTATTCTCACAGAATTAAAGTAAAAAACCTTACAAAAACTTATGTTACTGTAGTTTTTGATGTATAAACATATATATTTGGTTATAGCTTACTTCTTCATACCACATGCTAAATATTCAACAGAAAAACTAAAGTCAGATATGCAGATGCCAAAAAAAAAGTGCGTAACATCCAGAGAAAGAAAGAGGGAAACTAAAGCCATTTGGCAGTGTCAGTTTTCATTGTGTATTACATTGTGGGAGAGCTTTTGAATTCTGGTATGGAGGAGCTTTATTAGAAACCCATTCTCCTCTGACCTCTGGAGGCCTAGTCCTATATATGAGCAAGCCAGGTGCCAAAAAGAAATGGGGAGACGCATATAGAAGTGTGTTTCTAAGATTTGAGCCAAACACTGTGAACTACAGCAAGCAGGATTGCTACCAACAAGTTTAAATATTCCTGCAAGAAATTAAAGACGTTTCTTACTTTTTCTCCATCTCCTTTATTAATTTCCCCTATTTTATTTTTCACTTTAACATCTTCCTTGTTTTTGCAATTCCTGTGATATACTGTTCCTTTTCTTCCTTCATCTTTTGCTCTTCTGAGATCACCTATTTCTCCCTCCTAATTCTCATCTTATTAGAGACCTTCTCTGTGTCCTGTTTTCCTCTTCTCCTTATTTACCTCCTTTCCTTGCTCCTTCTTATTTACCTCCTTGCTCTCTCTGACTTAGAGTGGCGTAAGTTCATGTAAAATCTTAACAATATAACTATGATGAACCTCAGACAAAAAAGTGAAGCAGCAAATGACTTTGCATTATATTAGCTGGAATTAGTAAGCATTCTTAGAGAATTCCAGCTCAACAAAAGTGCTATCACTTATGTATCTGGAGAGCTGGGAGTTTAATTTCCTTTTCAGTGCTGCACTTTGCTTAGTCTTTGCTGATAGACTGACAAAGCAACCTGGTTGAAAATGAAATGATTTCAACAACTGTGAAATACTGCATGACATAACGGCCAACATAAAGCCATCATTCTCCGTGTTTACATCGGTACTGATTCTTAACAGCATGCTGTTAGCTCAGCATAAAGCTCTGCTGCTGAAACAATTCAGGTACAAGGACAACTCTTTTACAGCCAATCATGCTCTGTCCCTATAAAGAATTATTATATCAATCTAAACTGGCATGTAAGTTAATGCTCACCCCTCAGCAGCTTAAATTTACATTGCAACCCACAGACTTATTCATCTCCCACTGCTGAGAATCATAACCCCATGATCACTACATGCACATCCACACTATCCAAGAATCAATGCCTGCTACAGCATTATACGTATTATCAAATCCAGTTGCTTGTCAATTAACCCAGTACAACATCTGCATGAAGGATTTAAATAAGGAGCATGATATTATGCTGTGTGATCGATAAAGTGAAAATGCAGGCACTGACAAGGCTTACCATTTGGTCTGATACCACCGCATCCATCTCTCTGAATGGAAGTTATTTATGCTCCCACTGAATTATGGCTTGTATTCAAATATTGGCAAAGATGCAATGTACAAAAAGTGTAACATCTACAGTATGCTGTGGTTGGCTACAGCTCTTGGGAATCTCTTAAAAGAGTAATTTCTCCTTCAGAAGCACAGCTCTCAGTCCAGGACTTAGGAGCAGATCCTTTTCATCTCAGACGAAAAGGTGCTACTGAAAAAAACTACCAGAGGAGCAGATGTGTTCTTCAGCACACACATGTACAGTGGAAAGAACACCCTTCATAGTGCCGGCTAAACAGAAAATTCATTCATTAGAAAGAATCCTGACTTCCGTAAAGTAAAACAAGATTCAGTCTTTTTCTCCATCAGGAAAAGCAAATGAGCTGATGAGGCTAATGAAATGCATCACATTGACAAATGAGTTCACTCTGGACACTGAAAGAGAATTAAGCTCCTTTATAACTTAAAATAACAAAACTGCCCTCAGTACAGTGAGATGTCCCACATACAACCAGTATGAGCACATGGAACAATTGTCCTTCCAGTTAATCTGGCAGCAGTGGCATTGGTTTCTCAAGCTGGAAAGACATCTCCTGCTCTTGAACAAACTGGTGATCTGCAAGTTGTGAGTGAGAAAAAAAGAAATCTATCCTGTTGAAGGGCTGCAAGCGAGTGATATAAAGTATGTTTAAAGGGTTCCTGTTATGTTTAACTCAAAATTTAGGCTCTGTGTCCAATAACTTCTTACCAACTTATGATAGAAGTGTTTCCATTGAGAAATATTCCAGTGGAAACAATTTAATTATAGACAGATAAACTTCAGTAGAACCTGTGAAACAAACCTGTGGCATGGTGCTGCTACAAAAGCCAGGCGTGATGTATATTAAAGAGAGGTTGTCTAGTGTCCATTGCTCAACTCAAAAGAAACTCAGAAAACAAACATGGGTGGAGACCTAACATTTGGGAAATGCGTATCTACACAGGCATTGTAAAAAACACACTACTGTTGAACCTAGTGTTATTTCATTCTACAGGCTGACTAGAGATATCAGTGCCCACATCCACTGCCACTGCAGGCATTGGAAGCTCTTCCATTGATTTTAATACCACAGGCTATAAAGTTCCATAAAATTTTTTCCTTCTACCTCACTCTCTCCCACAAAATCATTTTTGGCTCATGAAGTTTTTACTCCCACTCTTCTGACCGCATTATTGCAAACTCCTGATACTTCACCTGTGAATGCATAACATAAGCCCTATCAAAACATACAGAGACAACTTTTGAGTCACTGCTGAACATTACGAAAATCCATGAGCTCCCTAAATTTGAGAATTTGGCTTGTATATACAGCAGGACAGCAGACCAAAATGTTTCTAAACTCCCTAGGTCCACAGTATATCCAAGTGTAAGGCCTCTTAGGAATCTTGTATCTTGAGGAAACGGGCAACCTAAAGACCAAAGTGCTTTTTTTGGTTCTGCTTTAACAAGTGAGAACACAACTGAGATTTTGGATTTATAAAAATTTGGCTGATTTAATGGCACAGGGCCTTTCTGAAACAGAAGTTAGAATGACCTCTCTCCCTTTTTTCAATTCTTATATTAAGTTCACAGCACTATATGTAGTCCTCCACTCTTGTTTAGAGCTCAAATGGTTTTGTACACACTAAGGATGTATTTTATTGAATATCAACTTATGTGTTTTGCAACATACTTATTCCTGGAGTAGATGTAGCCTCTGAGAAATGAGGCTGCCATGGAAAACTGGAAGACTCACAAGGACTGTAGGCTGCATCTTTAGAAAGTGTTGCCATGGTTGCAATGGAGTGAACCTACTTCCTCTGGTTCTGCCACAGAACCTGGAGCCCTTGATGAAGTGGATTGTGCAACCAGCCAAACAAGGGGACATAAGGGTGTGGGAAACAGGACTATAACTACAGAGAGATTTGGGAGTCAACGGACAGGTGCCCTAAACTATGATGCTGGCAATGCAGCCCCTTGAGAAAGGATGACCTCTCCTCTCAAACCATGTGGCAAATATTTTCTGATAGGTGAAGAGTACTTGTATGAGTGTATGTGTAGGTGGTGTTAGCCTGACCATGACGAAGTCAGGAGTCAAAACTGTTAAGCGACAGATGAATGTTCTCATGGCAAAATGTAGTAAGGGAAAATTTGCTCAATTGGTATGGAAAGATACAAGAGGGTGTTTGTCAATTATGGAAAATAAGACAAAGTAAATTTTCTATAAACAATCATCTCTTCCTCTTGGTAGATTCTGTATGAATATGTCTGAGAAAAAAAGAGACTGAAAAACTCCTGAAGATCTCTCCCATGGCAAACCGTGAAAAGCTATGGCATGCTGTACACATCTAGAGAAAATGGCATCTCTCCTGTAGTACAACACAGCCTTCTACTCAGATACTGGCCTGTAAAAATCATAAATGACTTATTTTTACAGAAATCATCCAGACAAAAATATATAATCAGCTGCCAAAACTACAGTCCCTCGAAGCAAGGGCGGATAAGAATAAATACACACCTTGGTTTTGCAGGGAGAACCACCATGACTCTGTAAGTGTAAATAGCGTAAGCAGTAGGTAATAATGCTTGTTTGTCTCACCTTAAAATATAGCGGAGAGATCACAGCAGAGAAACAGGTGGTTGTGTAAGCTGTGTAAGCTGCACAAGTCTTTTTATCCATGTGTTATATTAAGTATTGCCAGGCTATAAAGAATCAGGGACACAAGTATCAAGAGAGCTAAAATAAAACAATACCAATGATGGTCATAATAACACATTTATGTTTCCTTTCCTTTTGGTTCAGAGCTGCTACAGCACACAACATAAGTTTCTGCTGAAATCAGAGGACCAGAAACTGATATTTTCCTTTTAGATGAAAGCCAAAATTCTTACTTTACTTGCATAACTGGAACTTTACAGAATTTCTACCACAGAACATCAGTTCACCAAACAACCATGACAGCTGACAACACTGTATTACAAAAACTACATTTAGGAAACAAGGAAAAATTGCGCACTGGTGTAAATCACAGCTACACCTTGTTCAAAAAGAGCCACATGCTCAATGTCAAAAATGGGCAGAACTCCAAGTAAGATGTGTACTTGTCAATTAGTGGATGAAATTTAATCTGTAAGGGAAGAAACATATTGCATATGGGAGAAGATAGCTCAGGGAGGGGTAATATCCAGACACAAAAAAATATCTCCCATTTAATTGAAATCCCCAAAGAGGTAATGGCGAGTGATAGCGGTAACTATCGATGGACAGCTTTTGGCTGGCTCAGGCAGAACATACCCAGGTCTTACCTCTGCCGAACTGACAGGCTGGTTTGTGCAGGATCCCAGCCTGAGCAGGCTCAGGCGAGTTTCGTGGCATTTAGGGGAACATTTGTGTGCACTTGAGGAAAGGAGCTCAAGGCTGCCAAGAGCAGGCACAGCCTCAGCCCCCACTCCCAAGTGAGGGTCTGTGGGATATCTAAAGTGGGGGGCCATGGTGTACTATGGCTCTTGGTACCCAGCACTCCTGAGGCAGCACAGCCTGTGGCCAGACCTACCTGTTCATCTGCAGAAAACTGAGAGGGGACCTCATTAATGTGTAAAAATATCGAAAGGTGGAGGGGGGGAGGTGTCCAAGAAACTGGAGCCAGTTTTTCTTGCTGTTGGTGCCAACCATTAGGACACAAGGAGCAATGGGCAGAAACTGACGCACAGAAGTTCCACATGAATGTAAGGAAACTTCATTACTATGTGGGTGATAGTGCACTGGAACAGATTGCCCAGAGAGGTTGAGGAGTCTCCTTCACTGGAGATATTCAAGAATCATCTGGACACAATCCTGTGCCCTGTGCTCTAGAATGACCCAGCTTAGGCAGGGAGGCTGGAGCAGATGGAGCACTGTGGTCCCTACCAACCTTACCTTTTATGTTATTCTGTGATCCTTTATGCAGCACAAAATTTGATTTCTCTGTTCCTGTTTTACACCTCCTTGGGCATTCGTACCAAACCGACACAGATATTTTACTTCAGAGATGCTGAAGACGGGTGAAGTGACGGGCCACGGCCTGCCGGGGAGGGTGCGGGAGCCCCGCGAAGGGCTCGGCTGCAGAGGCCGCAGCTCCGACCCAGCCGTGACTTTCGGAAGTTGGACCCGGCGATGGGACACTACGAGCCGCCCTTAACCCCACAGAGGAGCGCTCCTGGCTG
>VXBC01013380.1:1173752-1184002 GCA_013399945.1 Ploceus nigricollis
CAAAAGCCAGAACATTTGCAAAAAATAAAAATAATAAGAACTCCTCTCCCCCACGTTAATTGCAATGCAAAGGGAGATGTTGCATTACGGATCCTGCCTGGGCTGTGCTGGGCTCTAATGAATGCGCCGAGCCTTTGATCTGGGTGAGTCAGTTGGGTTCAGTTGTGCCGGAAGGTTAGTTGCACATCCTGGCTGATCTGAAATTCGATCAGCAGAGGGGGCAAAGAAAAAGAAAAGCATTTTAATGGGAATCAATAGAGGATCACAGGGTCCTGGAAGGAAATAGGTGTTGATTAAAGATGTGTGGGTTTTGTTCGCGTTTTTCTTTCTTTTTTTTTCTCCTTTTTTTTCTTCTTTTTTTTTTTTTTTTCTTTTTTTTTCCATGTACACGACTTGTTTAAAAATAAATAAACACCAAAAGCAGCCCGGCAGAAACGAGGGAGGGCAGGCTGGAAAACAGCTTTCCCAATCACCCGTGTGTTTGTGTTCCAGGGAGGCAGTCAGCAGACCGGGAGTTTGTGCAATGCTTCAAGCTACAGCGCGCAAATTTAAAGCAGTAGGCTCCAAAGGATAGCTCCGGTTCTCGCTGCACTGCATTTCTGTGCCTGAGCTGTTTACTAGTGCATTATTAAATAAGCCCAAAACACTCGCCCCTCTCCCCCCAAGCCAACTTGTTTTTTCTCCCTCCCACTTCACCTCCCCGCCTTTACTGCCTGCTGCTGAGCCACAGGGGTTCGAGATACCCGACAAGAAGGTGCAGACCTGTTTAGTTGCAGTCCCAGGTTTCAAAGCTAAACTTTCTAGGCACGTTTCCACTGTTTAGGAAATACTGACCTGGAAGGTTCTGTATATGTTGCCTGACTTCACGTGAAAAAGAGGGAATTACAATTGTGTTGAACATTTTTTCACTCAGGAGGAGGTGAGTCAGCTTCCTACAGAAAGGCTTGAATCCCCCACCCTGCACATTGCAATAAAATCCGGACTCTCTTCCATTCATGTGTTCGTGTACACATGGACGTGCAAGGACGAGGATTGCAATTGAAGAACTGGGAGAAGCTGCTGGTGGAAGGCTGAACATCCCTGGCATGATTATATGCTGGCTGTCATAATAGAAACAGGGCATTGCTGCACCACGGTGGTCATGTTTTTTTCCAAATGGGAAACCTTCTGATCAGTTCAAATTTCTTGTTGAGTTGCCATTTCTTCTGGTGTTGTGTTCTGGCATGGCTCTCCCTACCTGCTGCTAAAGATTTCTACATAATTCAGAACTGTTGCTGTTAATGGCGTTGCAGTGGTGTGTCCAAGTCCCATGTAGAGCATGAAGTTATGCAGGTACTCATTAACAGGCAGCTTTTCAAATGGGGACACAGAGTAGGAGGAAGGACCTCCCAGATGTAAAGCCAAAGAGGTTTCCTGCCTCCCAGGTAAACGTAGGCCATGCTGTCTCACCATGTGGTGTTTGAACATCCTTATCAACAGCTGAATTGTAGTTGCAGTGATGATTTCCATTCTGAGTAAGAAATAGAAAACACTTTTTCTACCTTTATAGTTTTTGCCCAGTATTTGTTTAAACTAAAAATGTTTTGGGGCACATTTTTGGACATTCTGGCAAATACTCATTATAATTTGCCTCCAATATATATATATTTATATATATATTAGTCAATGTTTATTTCAGTGCTCTTTGAAGAAAATAGTTTCAAATTTCTTTGAAAAGAAAGGCAGTGTTAGATCCCATGACCACATATATATATTTTATAATAGTATGAGGATTTCTTCTCCTATGAGGTATAATTCATTTATTTTAAAATTATTATGACAATGATAATAAATTCTCTATTTGCTGCAGGACAAAATGCAATAGAAAATGGGATATGACAAGTGCCATTGTTACTCACTATCCTGTGAACACATGGAAGACAATGGAAGGTCAACTACCTAAATTAGGTATATACCTCTTCTGGGTTTGTGCTCATGGAAGGTACCAGATTAACAGCCTAGGAGAATGAAGGGCTTTTTTTATTGTCAGAACTGGTACAATAATGGGATCTTTCCCACACCTTACCTTACTCGTCACTGCCTCAAACCATTTTTTGGAATAGACCACAATTACACCTGGAACCTGCATAGACTTGTGTTCTTAAATTTATTTGTAGTGCTAAGTCATTAGTACTAAGAGGCTGTGGAGACCTGAGAGGCTGTGGAGGCTGAGCAATCTGCTGAGAATGCTAAGAAAGTTGTGAATTATTCAATTTTTATGTGAATACTTGTGAAATACCACTGGAACATTTCATATAAGCCAACATTCAGCAGATTACCTGCATCCATTCTGGCCTAGATTTGATCTATAAATGAATGGCTCTCAAGCCCTTAAAAATGCCCTGGGCAATCCTGTTCTATTATCTCCACCATTGTTTTTCCATCCAGATACCAGAGGGATGAGCACAATCAGCAGAGAAAATGAAAATCAAATTGCCTACCAAGAGCTGACCATATGGGGCAGCTGGTTGCTGCTTCCCAGCCCCCTGCCTGATGTCTTTTCCCTGCCTCCAATGATGTGCTACTGAGTGCTAGTCAGTCCCCGTCACCACTTCCAAATCTGTTTTTATGCTGCAGACAAGCAAATTTCCTCAGGTTTTGTATTTTCTGAGAATGTATCCTCTTTTCCCTCCAGTTTTCTTGTTTCTCTGCAGACTAAAACTGTTTGGTGTGCCCCCCTCTGCTCCCCCCCCGCCTACTTCTGCTCCTTTGAATATGAACACTGGGCCTAGAAATAAGGAAAGGAGGCCAAGAGGAAAATGTGTCTCACTGAGACTTGCCAGATATCCAAGTTGCATGTGGAGAGACAGAGTTTCAGCTCATATGTCTGGCTTGGACAGCAGTGTAGACCATTAAACATCCTGTGGTCTGTCTTGCACTGTCCCACACAACTCACACTGACACCTGGAGGGCCTGGAGGGGAAGGGAGGGGCTGGAGTAGTTGGGGTTACTACCATGTTGAGCTGAGATAGATCTGGTGGGTTACTGGTGATTTCTGTGCCCAGGGATGCATTTCATGCTACACCATAAGAAGGAGGACACTGGGGAGAGGAGAGGTGTCTGCCATCAAATGCTATCACCCATCATGTAGAGGAGCACAGTGCAGATTTCCTCCTGCCAGCTTGTCCCCTTAGAGTCTCTGGCGCTTGGTTTCTGCAGGGTTCTACAGCAGTGATTGGTGGTAAGTTATTATTATTATTATTTACTTGTTGCTTCATGGCAGTTCACATGGCAGTAAAAACTGGATCCCACTGTGCTTGGCACTGTGTAAACTGTGGTACTGTGTCCTGCCACCCGAGGAATTTGCAGTCTAAATAGGCAGGTCCAACAAGGTGAGACAGAGGCATACAGGAAAAAACCCCAACCAACTACTGAAAAAAAATCCCCACGTATTGACTTACAGGCTGACTATTTTTTGACAGTTCCAAAATAGGGTACAATTTAAAATATCTGTATTGCTAGATAAAAACACTCTCCTCCCCCAGGCAGATTAACAAAAATTAGCAGAAAAAGTGCCGAGGTGTGTCTGCCATAGTACCTTAACTCATTTCTCTGTGCTTCATTGTTCTCAGTCTTTGTTCTCAGATCGTGGAGCACACAGATTGTGTAATACCTCTATTCTGGGACACCTAGGTTAGCACAGTTACTCTCAGCGGGGTGAAGGAGGAACTCTGCGGTAGCTTTAGCTGAAAGTGTTTACTTCTTGTGGTTTGTGTCCTGACTTTCAGTAATCTTGAGAATTTGAGGACATGTATACATTTATCAGTCTGACAGTTTTGAAAATGCAAGTGTTCTAAATGTTAATAATCTTTTTTTATGTATGTGTTTGATCTGTAATTTATTTTGTATAATAGAAATATTTTTATAGCACTTGCCATACAAGCACCACCTCATTCTACTGACTGTGGATAGGAGATAGATGATAGCAGCATGTGCTTCCATGCAAAAAAAGAAGGAGAAAAATAAACCTGCTATTACATTAATAGCATCCTGTGACAGAGTCATAAAAAGTTTGTGCATTGGCTCAGCGCCTCTCTGCCTGGAGTGTCAAGGCTCCTGGTTTCTCCTGTGCTCTGGTGAGGAAGCTGTGGAGAGACAGAAGAGCAATTCCAGATTCTGTGCTGTGAATGCTTTCCTTTCCCACCGTCTGGCTATATCCATGCATGCAGAGCTTTTGATTAGATCTGCTGTTTTGCCTATGGCAATCTTCACTGCAAACATCCTTTGTCTATACATCATTTGAGCATCTATACATGATAAGATTGCCACTTTTTATTACGTTAAAAACAGGAGTTTTCTTATCAATAAGCTTTGCTGCTTCCTCAACTCTCCAACCACCCCTAGGGGAAGTGAGAAGGACAGGGAAACTTTGAAAAACCTTTCACCTCTTCATTCTCCTTGGAAGAATGTGGGAAGAGTTTTTGTAAAATCCAAGGTAGGCATTCATAAAACGGGACTTGTCTGCCTGTCATAAAAGTGGGAAACTTGGTAAAGTAGGTACATGTAAATACACACAAATTACTTAACTGATAAATTCACATTTTTTTCTCTTCAAGGAAAATTATATCCATGTATTTCTTAGCTTACATCTCACCTTCAGTCTTTGTTTCCCCTTTTAACAACAGGGTCTTGGAGCATTACAATGCCTTTCAGCATTAAAAGCTTCCTTTTTCACTGCGAATAGATTTGTACTGCAACTAGGCAAGTTCTAGTATATTACATGAGAATGAATAAAGATATTAGTGTACAGAAAATGTGAAAAGAGAAAGGCAGTAGACATGAATAAGCAAATAAGTAACTTAATCACATTTTCCTTTGAATGTACAAAATATACTGAGGCTCACATCACTAAAAAACCACGTCTGCTGAAAAAGAAGTGGGTTTTGTGTAAAAACAGATCATGCATCTGTTTGTCTCTGAGTACTTTAAATAGTCAATGTATGCAGTCACTTTGCTTTTACTCTACAATTTGACTTTGGACTAGGACAGAAGTATATGTGATATGCATTTCCTTGAAAAATACTGCTGTATGTAGGAAATAAACTCTGAGGCCAGGTAGTTCAGCTTCCTGTGAGTTCACAATTGTCTTCTACGGTTTGCCATTGAATGCTTTACCTGCTCAAGTTTCAAATGCTTTGTTTGGTGGGACTTCATCATTCATTCTCCATTTGAAAATTACCTGCTAGACTGAATCATGTGGTTTCTGAGAAATTCTCTGATACTTTGTCCGAATTTTGTTGTTCTTTACATTTAGCTGTAACACTGCATGTTAGCTTCCAAGAAATTCCTTTCCATTGTCTCTGTTCATCACTCATATATTTCTAGACAGTGGTTGTTTTGTCCCTATGTCATGGTTTAACCTGACAGGCAGGTACACACCAGACAGCCATTCACTCACTCCCCCTCTCCCAGCAGGATGGGGGAGAGAATTTGAAAAAAAAGTCAAATTCTTGGGTTTAGATAAAGACAGTTTAATAGGACAGAAAATGATGGGAAAATAATATTAATGTTAATAATAGAATTAGAATATACAGGTGGCGCACAATGCGGTTGCTCACTGTGCACTAACCAGTTCCGGAGCAGTGGCCTCCATCTATCTTTCCCCCTAGTTTATGTGGTGAGCATGACATCATATGGTTTGGAATATCCCTTTGTCCAGTTGGGGTCAGCTGTCCTGTCTGCAAGCCTTCCCAAATTCTTGTGCACCCCACCCTACTTACTTGCTGGCAGGGCAACACGAGAAGGAAGAGTCCTTGACCACTGTTTGGCAACAACTGAAACACCAGCGTGTTACCAACACGATTGTCCTAAATCCAAAACACAGGACTACTCCAGGTGCTGGTAAGAAAATTAACTCTATCCCAACTAATACCAGGATAACTTTTTACCTAGATTAATAAATCAAGCCCCTTCCTTGCCTAATCAGTTTTGTTGCTCTCCTCTGAAGTCCTTTTCAGCATACGAGCATCCTTCTGTCATGGAGATGTGTAGAAGTGGATGCAGTGTTCTGCAGAAATCTTCCCAGATGCATAGACAATAAGTTTCCTCTTCTGACATTGTTCTACTGCATATGCAGCCCAAAATTGCATCCATCTTTTAAAATGATATATCTCCTTGAGAACTCATATTCAATTTGTTGTTCGCTGTCACACATAGGTACCTTGCTGTGCAGATGCTTTCCAGGTTTTGCTTTCTCATGGACTCTTCATATTTCTGATTATCTTTCCTCAGTATATTAGTCTACATTTTTCCACATTGAATCTCATTTTATTGCCTGTCTACATATCTAACCTTGTTAGTTTCCATTTATACTATTGCTATCCTCTCTGACATTTGCAAGCCTCCTGGTTTATTGTCATTTGTGAATTTCATTAATGTGCTATTTACCTCCTTTTCCAGATCATTAATTGAGATATTAAATAAGAACATACCAAAAACACCCCTGCAGCAAACCGGCTCAATACCTCACCTCCCATCATTACCTGCTGCTTACACTCCTTCGACCACCTTTTCCATCCAGGTCACAGGACTCAGATTCAAGTCAATTTCAACTAGATTTTTCTAAGAGATTCATTTCAGTTTTTAAAGTGTTTATAGGATTTAGTTCCATGACCTTTTCTCCTTTTTCTTCGTTGCACANTCTCTAGTCTTTGTATTTTAGTTTTTATTTATGCACTTTAAAGTTGTCATGATGTTCCTTTTGTTATATCCTGACAAGTGATATTTTGTTGCTTTTCTCACACTTATGTTTGTTAAAAACCACTCATATTTCCCTTATTTACTTTGGTCATCTGTTAAGCACTTTATTTTATGATGTTGTGCTCCTCTTTTCTCTGCAGACTTCATGTAGCTTTGAACATCAGAAACTGACTGTGTCTCTATTATGTAGATAAAATAAACCCTGTGAAACAGTTAATTTTAATTTTCATTATTTTTATGATGAAAGATCACACAGTATAGAGTGTTCTTAAAACTGCTTCTAAAGTAATTTTTTCCTCACCTCTTCTTCAAGCAGCGTGACTGAAAGCCCACTGGAGTGGGAAGAGAGTCACTCACTTCAGTGAGCTTGGGGTCAGTTCCTTAAGCCCCCTGCACTCTCCTGGTGCAATGCAACACCGAGATAGAGAGGAGGCTGACAGGACTACTTCTGAGGTGTTTTCCATGTGTACTGCATCTGGTGTGATCTCCCTAGCAGCCATGTTCCCAGGTGCTGCTCTGTATTTCATTGGAGCAGCTGGCCAAAACAGATGTGTGTTGCCAACAAGTGATTTGGAGAAGCAGCTTTTTGCTGTTATTTAAGGATTGGTGTCAAAACTGTGCTGCTGAAGTAATGTTCTAAAAGCTGCGTGGTTTGGTAATGCCATTGTGAATTTATCACTTACTGATTGCCTGTAAACAACATTTAATGGTCAGACAGGTTTTGGCAGCAAGGGTTGTGGAGAGGAGGGAAGTGCAAGAGGCAGGAATAATGAGGAATCCTGTGAAAAATGTTTTCCTTCTTGTTTCTTCCACTTGATCTGCTTTTTGTCTGAGGAGTGATGGAGAAATTAGCCACAGGAAAGAATGCCTCACATTGAGACAAGGAACCCCAAAAATCCCAGCATCTCCTGAGGTTTCTCCAAATTCCTCTACCAGCTTTCCAGCTTTCTCACTGCTGCTGCTTTTCCTTCCTTTTCTGTCCTCAGCCACTCCTTCTCATCCCTCTGCTTTTATTGCTATGACCCTGCAGTGTCCTATATGAGAAGAAAGCCTTCTGCAACTTTTAGTGAAGGTAGCCTCTGATTCCAAAAATTATATTTTGAATTAACAGAAGAGTAAGTATGAGTCTACAGTTAGGGCCATAACTTGCTGGAAAAATGAATTATACTTGTAAAAATTATTCTGGGACTGTTTGTGGAGTCAGACATATCTAAATATCTTGGAGAAGGTAATTTCTTGGCTTGGAAGAGGCAAGATTTGGTTACTCCTGTTTGCTTTGGGGATGTTGAATTTTCTGAAATTGGTCTCAGTCACCTTCGTTAATAGAAGAGGCAAATCTGTGACTTGCCTTTTATTGATTGGTATGAAAATATTCATAATGACACTGGACAATTAAAGTTTTGAGGGAAGGAAGCTATGAGGTCTGGTAACACATATATGCTATGTGCTGATTTCTGGTTTTATCTCTATGTATAAGATCCTGGCCTGATCTTAAAGAATGTACTTGTCACAGTTTCTCCATCTGGAAACTCAGATAACCATACTCTCTGTCTCTCTCCAGGACTATGGAAGACCTAGAGCTAGACAGACTTTCTGACATGAAGCTATGGAAATAAATAATACTGCCATTATTCTTGTTCAATGCCTTTGAACACTGTCTATCTTTCATAATTCTGTCAGTGGCATCTGATTTAACAGCTGCTGAATGTCCACTGCTTGTGTTGAGTTCAGCTGGAGCTGAGGGTTGAGCACTGATCTAATTCACAACCAGGCAGTGGAAAGGCATCCAAAATGCTTTTTCTGCTGTGCTGCTCCACAGGCGTACATTATGCAGTCCAACATTTTTTCTCCTCAGCTTTTTAAAAGCTAGTAACTGTACAAGCTCTGGACAAAAATGTGGACTGTGATCCTTTAAGATGTTTGTTGTAAAGCATCTTTCTTTTTTTGTTAAAGTAAATGCCTATATTTTGGGTGAGATGTGGAATAATGCTGGAGTCCAATGGGAGGATAGCTTGAGGTAGGAAGGGGTGAAAGTGATAGCTTGGTCACTGAATGGTAAATCTCTACTAATCTTCAAAGCAAGATATAACTCAGGATTTTTCTTCTGTTTCTTTCCAAGCGAAGGCCATTGTGTTTCCATCCTTGGCTGTGTCAGCAGTGATAGCCCTTTTTTCCAGCGTTGATTGTTGACTTCCCCTGACACCATATCACAACCCATTAGTGCTGAAAACTGACAAGCCCAGCTGCAACAGCAAAATGGCAAGTTTAAAAGAAAATATACAAGGGACAGGCACAGAATGCTATTAGTATGAAAAAGTAGTTGTTTTTTGTCTTACCTCTGTAAAGGTCAAGAATGCAAACATTTTTTCTGTTGCTAACAACAATTGTGTATATTTTGAACTAACAAAGGCATTCTCTCTCTCTCTGTGTTTTTTCGTGGATTTTTTTAAAATTCAAGCTGTATGTGGGTTTTACAAAAACAACGATGTTGAGGTGAGTGAAAAAGATTCCTTCCTTTAGGAAGCTCACAGGGAGTATTTTGCTTATACATATGTATGGGTATGAGGGTTTTTGTAAGGCGGAGACATTTCAGAAAAATTAATGGCTCAGACGTTTCTGGGTACTGAGATCCCATCATCAAGCTTTTGTGTTGTCTGAAAAGTGGAATTTCTTTTTCTTTTCTCTCTCTCTCTCTCTTTCTCTCTCTCTCTCCCTTTCTCTCTTTCTCTCTCTCTTTCATCACTTCTCTGTCTCTTTCTCTTTTCTTCTGGTATTGTATGGTGGTATCAGCACTTTGGATGGTAGAGTAACAGTTCAAATGTTCCTTCTGATTGTGCGGGTGATTTCCCAGGGGAAGAAAGCAACAGCCTTCATTGTCCCAGTGCTGTGTACTTAGAGAGATAATGGGACTTGAGCAAGGGCAGGTAACTCTTCAAAACCTTAGTGCCAAGGTCCCCATTTGATTTCAGTTGAAAGGCAGAGTGTACACTTTGCTGTCTCAAAGCCCAGGGGAGATTGGAACACAAGTAGAGCCCAACAGCTCTCTTGGCACCTAAATTTGTTGCAAATGATTATGTAGCAGGAGCAGCAAAGGAGCAACAGTGATGGAAAACAATGATGAAATACATTAAAATTTTTTGTCTTTTGAGGAACAGCCTAGAGAGGTGGGTTTGTTCAGTCTCAAGAGGAGGAGGCTCAGAGGGGACCTCATCACTCTCTATGACTCCCTGAAAGGAGGTTGTAGCCAGATCGGGGCTATTCTCTCCTGCCATGCCTGCAGTGAGAGGACTGGAGGAAGTGGCCTTAAATTGGGACAGGGCACATTCAGATTAGATATTAGACAATTTTTTTCACCATTAGGGTAGTCAGGGATTGGAATAGGTTGCCCAGGGAGGTGGTGGAGTCACAATCCCACCAGAGGCATCTGGATCTGGTGCTGGATGATATGGTTTAGAGGTTGCAGTGGAAGTGCTGGGTGCTTGGCTGGACTGGGAGATCTTGAAGGTCTCTTC
>VXBC01013380.1:1184051-1234011 GCA_013399945.1 Ploceus nigricollis
ATGAAAATAAAAAAAAAAAAAAAAAACAAAAACAAAAACATGAAGACTGAAGGTCAAATTAAGTAAAAAAATTCCAAAATTTATTTGGAATCCTGTAGAGCAGTGAGGATACAAAAGAACTTGGGTTAACAAGAATTTGTTTTTGAACAGGTGGGATTATTAAGACTTGGTTTTGCAAATTGATAGCTATGGACACAAAGGACATTAATATCAAGTAATCTAGACAATTCTGTTGTCACAAACATGAGTTCTTTCAAACTTGTACCTATGGACATTTGTGTGGCAGTAGCTGGTTGATCCCACATTTTGCTAGAATGTTGCAAAGCAATGGTTTCTGCCCCAAAGTGCTTGCATCAAAAAAACCCTACTCATCAAATAAAAGAAATGATACTCAGTTTTACTGGTGGACAGCTAAGTCTTACAAACCAAGTGACCTATTCAAGGTTATGCTGTGCACCTCTCCTGAAGACTGATTGCTTTGTGCTAAAGTATGGATTTACAAGGTCCAGCCTGTTCTGTTAGATTTCTGAGTGATTCTCTAAGCATCTTTTAAAATGCTCTTGTACGATGTAGCTCAAAGTGAAGTGTGTGGGTAGAGAGTGACCACATCAGAACATACAATTAAGGCAGAGTAGCTAAAAGTAAGTTAATTGATATCCTGCTTTCTCATCTTTTTTTTTCATTTATTCAAGCCATGGGTTAGTGACTGAGGCTGAGCTGAGCTTCATTCCCTCTTTTTTCATTGCTAGAGAACTAGTCTGCATTTGAGGCTTCCTTGTTTTTCCTTTCTCTTGTGCTTGCTTGACCAATCCAAGAACTTCATGAAGATCTCAGACACGTTTATGAAATTTTATTTTATTTCGTTAGGATTTAGGTCTAGTTTATCTTCACATGTTAGCTACAGTTTTAATTGTGGATCAGATTCCAGAGGGATGCTTACCAAAGTTTATTTTTATGGGTTGGGTCAGGTAATGCAGAATGATCTTATGCTGAATATGAAGTTATAGTCATGAGGAAGCTTTATTATGGCAGTCCTCCTCTAGTAATTCATGGGCAGCCTTCTCCAAATAGCCAAAATTTTTGTAAATGCTCAAGTATCCAAAAATTGGACTTCCTCGTTATTTACACTTAAGGCAGGATAGCTGTAATAAATCAGGCTTCAAACATCCTTGGAGTAGTTACCTCTCACAAAGAAAGAAAAAAGGATAACTTCAAGTAGTTAAAACAGGGGAAGACAGATGAAGACATGATTACACTGAGTTAGTACTTGTCTGCTTAATGCACCTAGCTAATCCAGTTGTCTGTGTCTGAATATAGAGCCTGCTGCTAGTTTTTTCAATATGAAGAGCAAAGTTTGCTTCATGACTTTGGACATAGATGACCTCATCCCTTGTCAACTTTACAAAGCAAATATGGGTCTAGTGGCAGAAAAGCATGGAAGGAAGGCTTCCCATCATTAGGGTTAGGCTGAAAGGCATTTCTTTGTGTCTTTCAAGGCTCTGTATTTTCACTGAAGTTCATGTCTCAGTGAGTCAGGCCAAAAATAGTATTTAGTGAGATTTCATCTGTCTGGTTAACCATTAGTTTAAACTGTTGTAAAGCTACCATGGTTAACTTTAATAAAAATAAGAGACAAAGCCAGACAAAATGGAAATAAATTAATGCTTATGTGTAAACCAATGCTTATAGAAGAGTATCTGTTTATGTTATACACAATGGTTGGTTTTGGGTTGGTTTTGACTATAACTGTGGATGGCACTGAGACCTGGTCGTAGAGGCAGAGTTTACGCGTTTACAGGCAAATAGGTAAGTGCAGGTGGAACTTAACTTGTGCAGTGCTGGCTCCCTCATCTTCTGGGCATCTCTGTGAAAAGCCTGCCATGCAGTTTGCCAGCTGTCGATAACCCTGAGCAGTCTCAGTCAGCCGTACTCCACTTTGACAGGTATCTAAAATCTCAGTTATCTGAGCTGCTCTGTTCTATGCACTCCTTTTGTGCCTTCTGAGATACCATGAGAGAGTAACAGTGCAGACTAAGCGATCCACACTGTTTCAGATATTGAAAGGAAACTGGATATCATAGAAGTTGTTGCTAGAAGTGTACTGTTTCTCTTTAATCAGTCCTCCCAGTGCTAAAATAGACACTAAATGAGGAAACAAAATATCTGTGTCTGTGAAAAGCATCTGGAACTCTGCTGTACCTAGTTTTTCTTAAGACTATTAACGAGGGCTATCACTTTAAAAAGTGCTTAAAAACTCACTCTTTTGCTTTAATAAGAATTTTCAGAACTTCCTTAGGCAGCAGACACTTTAGGTGTCAGGCAAAACAATATAAGGTGATCATTTATTTAATTCTGTTTCAACTCTCCCGACTTGCAAATGCAGAGTGGGTATCCCTCACCAACTAAAAATGTCTTGTATTTTTTTTCAGTGCTGTCTGGGCAGATGGGCCATGTGGGACACAGCTACCATTATTAGTGGGACTACATTTTGAGGGAAAAAAAGTCTTTCTGTTCTTTTAAGGAATTTCCCTCCTCCAGAAATTACCTGGAGTAATGGTAGCAGCCAGATGTAATGGCAGCATAAAGGAGGGAAACTAGATTCCTGGAAAATCTTTCAAAGCAGTTAACATGCTGAATTCTTTGGACAATAGGTATCATCTCTCAGAATAAGCTGGACTCTGATTCAGGTACTGAAGTGAATGTTTTTTAAAATCAGTTCAGCCTACTGAGCTTTATTGGAAACCTGTCTATTATTTTGGTGTGTGAGATTTGAGCTCTTTTGAGACTCTGTTTCAGAGTAACCTGAAAGACTCTAAGACTTGACTTCTTCAGTCCTTTCATGGTTTTCAAGAATTTTGCTATGAAAAATCTCTCTTGGAAATGCTTTCTTTTCTGCTTAGGATACAAATTTTTCCTCTTAATATCAGTGACATATACAAATGCGTAGCAGAGATTATACGTGAAGATATTTTGTCTCTGAAGGAGAAAGGAGAAAGGCAGCTTATAGGTGTGATGGGGTGAGCAGCACCAGCTGATGTGGGAGGGAGTGAAGTCATGTCCCATTTCTGTTCTCTTTGAGAAGAGCAGCCCTTCAGGGTGCTTGCACTTCCTCACTGAGTGTGCCGAGCTGGCAGGCCATGACAGAATGGAGACACCTCAAGTAGCTTTTAGACTGTTATTTTGGTTGCAAGGAGTAGTCTGGTTGTGACAATTCAGAGCTCAGTAAAAACAGGTGATTTATTTGGCAACCGAGCTCCTGTGTCTTGATGATACCCTAGAACATACTCATTGACTGTGGAGATCTAGGATTCTTGTTTCCCTTCTCCTGTGAAGAACCAGGATTTGGCCACTTTTGTGCAAGACAGTTACTTTTGTAGTAGTGACCTGTGAGTTAGTTTTTTTATATCATGTTTGGGCAACTAAATAATTAGCCTTCTTTGGAAAATGCTGAGTCTACAACGGCTCCCAGTGAAGTGAAGAGAATTACAGACTACTCAGCAATCTGGAAAATGAGACCTATTACTTATTAAATATGGAGCTGGGAAGATAATTTATAGTGTTCATTTTTTAAAATTTGAAGCTGCATAAACTACAGCTTAAATTAAGACTCTACACATACAAAGTTGCTAAAGGTCTGGTAAATGACTAGTAATTCTTTCTATATGTGATGATCAGTTGGTTACAATGTCCAACAAGTTTGGGGTTTATTTTAATACCCCCTAAAAATACTTATAATATATCCATTTGTGTACCTTTAATGTACCTTTGACCTCCGTAACCTGAAAGTATTGTTCTTTTGTCAATTTAATATCTCCAGAACATTATGTGCGGTCATGATACATTTGTGGAAGGGATTCTTTGGTTGAAATGTCTGCTGGCTTAAGTCAGCTGGGGCTGACTTCAATCCAGCACAAGAATCTCAGTTTGGGGACCCAAAGAATGGGGCACTGTAGTCTTGTGGGCAGCTTAACCAGGCAGGGAGTGGAAGCAGGTTCTCTGAATAGCCTTCCTTTGTCCACCATCATGGAATCAAAAAGCAAATCTTTTGAAAAACATCAGGCAGTAATTCCCCTGGGGCTTTCCTAAACTCATCCATCATGGGGAAAATCTAATTTTCCTTCTTTCTCTATTGTACTCAAGAAGCCTTGTGACCAGTTAGGTCATTTTAGCTTTAAACATTAACTTTGATAAGACATTTTCAATTAGTAGAGTCTTTTCAGAAATTAGACCATAATCTTACACTCATGCCCTAGGAATAATGATGCATTCTTTTTGTTAAATGTTAATGATTTTTGAGTGAAAAGTATTTTGTTTATGATACTACTGTTGAATAATAATAATAACTAGTAGTAATGTTGTAACAGATTTTTTTTTAATGGTCTAGGAGGCTTCCACCAAAGAGTTGACTTGAAACTGTTTTACTCTGTTAAAGTTCACTTCTACCTGTATTTATATGTTATTAAAGTGTCAGGCCTAGTGTTTTGGTTAGCCTATATCCCAGTTACACCCAACTATTAAAATGTCCATTTATTAATTCCTTAATTTCATGACTCCTTCCAAACTGTTCTACAAAGATATTTTGCCAACCCTGTTTACATAAATTCCCCATTGTACTTTGCATTTTTATTAAATAGAATTGGTGTTTGAAATAGCTTGTAAATTGACAGGATACAAATTAGTGGAAAAGCAGACATTAAAGAGTCAGTGATGTCTCTGGGTGAGCTTTGAAAAACATTCTATTTAGAAACAATTGTATGGATGTATAATTTATTTTTCTGCTTTTCCCTTCCTACATTTGTTATAACTAGGGAAATTTGCATGAAAATTGGTTGTGGGTTTATTTCAATGTTTACCTGTTTGGACTGTTTCTTTTATATGTATCTGCTGTTTTAATGCTTGTCTTATGACATCACTGTTCATTGCCAGGGGACTGACAGTGATGTCACAGAAGTGATGGCTTGTAGGACTGAATGCTTCTTGAGACTGAGAGTGACTATAAAACCCTTTCTTCTCTTGGGCCACCATTTGTTGCTAGTTGAATGGCTGTCATTCTTCTGTGGAGTCAAAAGCCATCGTGTCATGGTCAGTGCTTTTGCCTATGTGTCACCAAATGGCCACTCCTGACAACTTCACTGCAGAAAACCAAGCATTCCTGATCACAGGAGACCATGTTTTCTTGTAATTCTTAGTCAGGACCCAGATTTAATTGGGGATAAGGACTCCACTGGAGTTTGTCTTGTGTTTTCTATATCATACATTTTCTTTGTCTAAATAGTCACCTCTGCCTCTCTTAATTCAAATCCAAAACCTTCCAGGAAAATGAAACTCATCTAGTCCAGTTTGGGCAGGGTGGGAAACTATGGCTCCATGTCAAGGAATAAGCAGTAATGAGATTAATCATAAACATCTTTCTTGTGTATATAGGTTTATATGAATGAGAAGTGACAGAAACAGGACAGTGCAAGAAGAAAAGATCTATCTAAATACAGCATATTTTCCAAAATGTTCCTGGAGTTATTGGAAGCTCCTTGAAAGCACCCCATGTCTTTTCCAGTAGTAGATGGACCACAAGAGAGGCAGCCCTTGTGAAACCAACTTCCTCTAATATATTCAGACAGTGGATCTGTTATATCTGTTGTATTGCTGGGCAGAAAATGGAAAGACAGTGAGTACTCCTTTCACTTTTTTTCCCCTTCACGTTCAAAATCGTCTCCCACACCTCGAATCTCCTACTGAACATGACCTACCAGTCAAGTTGCAATCCCTCACCTCCAGCAAGCAGGAGGTGGCTGGGTTGCTCCTTTAGCAGCCCATGCTGGTAATAGCACACCGCCGCTCGCCCCACGGGGCTTCTTACAGAGCGACTTGAGCTGCTCTGGCCTCTCTCTGACGACTCGGTTTGTCATTTCTGTCAGTCTGTGGCACATGCACGCTCACACACACAGAGCAGCTGCCAGTGGCCTCGGGGGCCTGGGATCCTCTTTTCTTTGAGCTCAGCTCTCCTGCACACCGGCTGGCTACATTGCAGTCTATTACCTGCAATAGGCTCTGACCTCTTTCTGAGCATCTTTAAACACCCTGCTGTGGAGCATCAATGGCACACAGACATTTGCCCTGTTTGCTGGTGTCTCTCCTCTGCTTTCAAATTACCCCTTCAAAGTCCATTTGGTATCAGTGGCTTGGGTTTTTGTTCTTGTTTGAATGGTGGTGGTTATCTTTGATATCAGGATTTTAATTTTTTTACTCTGAAGGAAATAAAGATGCACTTGTCCGTTTTAGGTATATTTGAATAATTGCTAAAAATAAAATGAAAAAATCAGGGCTCTACTCTGCAAAGTAGTTTTCAATCCCCTGAAGAGTAACATGGCTCTTTCTGACTCCACACAGGCAGACAGGCCTAATTCAGCTGTCTGTTGCATGGTATGTTTAAGTGGTTTTGTAAAACAGTGTTCCCTAAATGTTGACAGTTTAATGGATTTCATTAGTGGCTGCCTACCGGCTGAGGGCTCAAACCTGCCCCCACCAGGGTTAACTCAGATGAGTTCAGACGTGGCTGTGTGGACAACCACCCTCATCCTGTCAGAGCTGCTCCAAGACCTGCATCTGGAGACCTGAAACAAGAGCAGGCATCTTCTGTGCCCCCAAATCCACAGCACAGTGTGGGCCTTGGCTGGTGGGTGCATGTAGTCATGTGTCCTTCTCACTAGGCAGAAATGTCTCCAGGGCTCCATCGCACACCCAAAGACATGTGGGTCTTCTCAGGTCTCTTTTCAGACTGCCATGCAGGTGAACTGCCTCGGTTCACTGTCTTGGGGAATGAAGGAGTGTCTCTACTATGCCAAAACATCCCCTATTGTGCTACATTGTGCTGCATCCCCTGTGCCTGTGAGACCTGTAGCTGCACAGAACATCTGGGGCCCCTCCAAGTCCAATTTCCATTAGCAAATAATGTTCATGATTTTGTTCCAGTCACTGCCTGTTAAGTTGAATAACATATGAAAGATAGCTTCATCAAGGTAAGTAATAGCTGAATCGAGTCTCTCTCTCTCTACACTCTGTGAGGTCAGAGGAAGCTTGACTGCTTTGTCTGGAATGTGTGTTGGAGGGGAAACACTTTGAAGGGGAAAGCGTTAAAACTAACAATATGAAATCTTGGAATAGAGTATAATTTTATTCTTTTTTCTGAACAAAGCAAAGAAAAATAGCATGTTAAGAAGCCATGAGTGTAAATGAAAGCCCATTTTAATCAAATCATTGCATGTTAAGCTGTTCCCAAACTGAAGAGTAGACTCCAAAACTAGCAGAAGTAACTTTTTTCTGACATGTTGAAAATCTAGAGCATGACAGTTAGCTATAACAATTACAAATTGAAGGCAAGTCATATAGTTAAAAATTAATTCCAGCATCTGTTCTGTGATATATAATGACTTCCTCAGATTTCTTTATGTGGGGAGCAGGTCTGAAAACCTCTGTGTTTAGTGCTTGTCCAAAGATGGTTTCTCTCCTGCCTATCCTGAAAAGAACTGTGTGAGGTACCTGTGTCTAGATTAGGCACTAGGGAAGAAGGGTGCAGACTACCAATCGCTTTGGCATTATGAGCATCGGGACTGCAGCTCAGCTGTGCCTCATGGCACACTAGCAATTTCCCTCTCGGGTTTTGCGTCCAGGTCTGTTCCCATGTCCAGCCCAGTTAGATGGTCCTCACACTTCTCAGATGATTTAGGTCAAGGTCATTCTTGTGTCTCTGCAGCCATGTGAATGCCAAGATCCGGAGTAGGGGAGGGAAGGCACCTAAGGGAAAGGCAGCTTCTCCATATGCAGCATACTCTTTGCCTGGCAGCTTAGTCTTTCCTGCAGGCTTCCTGCGTCTGCTGATGGTGCAGAAGAGGCAGTCAAAGAGGTGTTCGTTTGTTCTGTAGCCAACCTGACTATAGAGCTTTTTGGGATCCATTTTACAATCACCTCCATATTTAATGCACTTTTTTTTTCTCTTTTTGTTCTCCAGTAGCAGCTTTTTCAGGCACAGTTTTCTGTTGAAAGTAGGCAAGAGCAGTGAGACATATAAGCAGGTCTTTCATACTCCAGTAGAGGTCAGATACCTACCTACAGTAAAGGAGCTAATTCATTACAGCATGATAGATTATAACAGCTTATTTGGAGCCCTATTATATAAATCACTTAAATGTGTATTTACATAACATTCCTATTAATTACCACAAAGACTGTAATGACTGTGAGCTGTTCTAGTTTATCTTGTAAATATGTATTTAAGCAATTCTGTTGCAGGTAATATTTAATCAATAGACCGTAACAGATCATTAATCATGCCAAACCTTTGTGTAAAAAGTGAAATTCTACTGGTGGAATGTAATGGATCCTTTGGAGTACCATATAACATATTACACTACTCATATGAAAACTCTACAGTGCCACCAATGATACATGTTAAAAGCCTTAACGTGACCTCCTGTATGGTAGGTCTGTGTATTGACACATGGGCACATACTTGTCTTGAGGTAAAGAAGTCAAGAAGTTACTCAGCAGTGATTCTTTTGGACACTTGCTAGGAGCTGAAAAGACAAGCTCTGCAAGGATGCCCCTACCATATGTTTTCTTGGCCAAAAAGTTGCTGGGTAAAAACATCTATGTAAAGTGCTTATATGTGTGCCAGGTATCTGTTGTGTCTGAGCACCACACAAGAGTATTATGCAGAACCAGTGATGGCAATGGCTCTGGAAGGAAGAGAAACATTACTCTCATCCTTACTTTAGAAGTGGAGAAATTCCAGAGAGACAGACCATTCGGAACACTCAGGACATAGACATGCAACAGAGGGGTCCCTGCACTATTGCCATCAAGCAGATGACCATCAATTTACTTGAATGAAGGCAAGTAATGCTGCCATTTTTATGGAAACTTAAGGCATTATCTCAGTGAAATCATGTGTATGTTCAGGAGCCAGTGTTTAAGTGGTAGTATTTTGGTGGTCTTCACAAAACCATTCAAAACACAGGTGCAAAAAATTGAGATCATCGCCAGGGACCCATTTATAAAAATACTTGATGCACAGAGCAAATAGAAAAGAGAAAGTAAAAACCTAAAGCACATTAAAGAGTGTCAGGAAAAGTCCTAAGGGTTTTGTTTCCTTCATACAGTACAGAAGACAGTTCATGTCATCAGAAAGTAGAAAACTTGAGAACAGAATTTTGCTTACTTTACCTGTGCCAGCGGTCCAACTTAATTTTAAACAGACTGCTTGGGAGAGGGAGATGAGCAGGATTTTCTGCAGAACTGAATTATCAAGTATCATAACTGCGCCACTGTGAATCCACGTGACGTAGTGCATGCATGCTTGCCAAACTGTCCTGGGAAGCTGGCCTTGAGCTCCAGCTGAAGTCATAGCTAACAGCTAAGAGCCAAATTGTGGTCACGTGAGTTGGTCACTGGCATCATGCAGGACTACTGCACAGTTAAGGTGCACCATGTTGGTGCCCAGCCTGGGAATGCAATTCTAGACACTCTTTGCCTTATGTCCTGAGCGTGCCATGAAGTTTGTGCTGAACAAAAGGAGGATTCATGGCTGAAATAGTAAGAAAGTCTTAGTTCAGGGCCATAACATATTGGCAAAGCTTTACAGGAAGTCTGTGCATCTTTGGCTCTGGCCAACTCCACCGATCTCTTGTTTTCATAAGCACTAAATTAACTTAATTTTTAAAAAAGGCTTTTATTAATGGTTCCTTTGGAGGTTTTGCAATCTGTTGTCTAATGCAAGCTTTCATTAAGTTAAAAAAAAATCTCTGCAATAATATTCTCCTGTGTAATAACTAATCAATATATGCTAATCGTTTGCCAAATATATTTCTTACAGAGAAATGGTTATGAATTTAGGTGACTGTCAAAACAGAACAAAAACCCGCCAACAAGCAAACATAAAACCCCCCGACCTTTAAAACCTTCCTTTAATTCCTTAGCCAGTAGATATTTGTATCTGTAAAAGATTAACCAGTTTTTTACTTTTGAAAATTAGTATAGAAATTTTATTAGCTGGCATGAATATTCAATTCAAATTATTTTTTACAGCTAATTTATAAACCTGTAGAAAACATGGGAGGCCAACTCAACCCTGAGTGTAGTGGTGAAGCTGAGTGCTGCTGTAATAAAGTAATCTATTAAAAGGTTATCTTTCATATAAGATTGCTTTCCCTAAGCACCTAAGCATATTAACAACATCTGAAATGCACTTGTAATTATACACACCTCAGAAAAGATTTTAAATTACCTTCTTTGTCCACACTTATAAAAACATCTCAGTCACTCTGTGATCTTATTTTACCTATGCACCGTAAACCTTGTAAAAGCAAAATGGAAGAAGCAATCACCCCTCAGAGAATTGCTCATAGGTGAACTTTGGCCATCTCTAGTAGCATTAATTTTGCTCTCTGTGAACTGCACTTGACACCCTTGTAAGGTCTGGAGAATTCTTTCCATGTCTGACTGGCCTACATGACTATTTGCTGCTAATTTGCACATCGAAGATGATGCACTGGGAAAAAATATAGTTAATTTAGTCTCTGAAAAACAGCTTTATGGCTAAACCCTGCAACTTTCTGGGAAAGATTGCTTTACCTTTTCAGTCAATGCCAATGAAATCAGCAGTGTGCTTGCATGACTGGAAATGGAATGGAGCAGCAAGGCAGGAAATGTGCTGCTTTAACCACACCAACTTCATTCATGTTTGAACTCCAGCTGCCTTTTCCCTGTTTGCTGACCATACTAATGAACCTAAATGCCCTGGAACACTGTTGCTGTCATCTTTCCATATACTGCAGGAATATATTTTATATAACACAGTAAGAAACATCTATAACATAGTCTATAACCTATTTGCTTCTGGTGCGGACCAGACACCAAGACCAGCAAAACAGCTTCTGTCAATGCCATACAGCAGAAAGAAGCACAATGGTTTGAACAACACTGAGATTTTTAGACAAAAAGGTGGTGGGAATACTGTTTAAAAGTTGCTATACCTCTTTGCCTTGTTAGAGATCTGATTTTGCTTTCCTACTCAGAATAAAAATACCTCTGATTTTAAGCCCTTGTAGAAATTCCTTTTGAAAATTTTCAGCTGACTCCACTTGGCAGCTAGGTTTATGAAGGAACATTTTTATCTGTCTCCAGTCTTCTGGGGCTACTGGTTATTTGGTGAAGAGCATTTGAGCTAATGGAGCTCACTTGAATTCCCCTTAGGAATAAGATTCTTTCCTGAATAAGGACTGCAGGATCAGTTATTAGCTGTTCTGCTGAATAAACTGAATACCCATGGAGCTTTTTAGCTTCTCCTTTGTGAAACCCTTGGCTTTTAGAAAGGTCTGTGATGGTTCTGGTGATTTTTATTGTGATAATACTCCTAAATGCTCAGGCACAGCTGAGAGCAGTACTAATATTCACCACATGCTACCTACAAAATTGCTATGGTGGAAGCATGGGGTCCTTGCCCTGAGCATTTCATGGTGTCAGGTTTTTCAAGATGATTTGTTGCAGAGTTCTACTTACTGGATTTTATTTCTAAAATCATCTTATTTCCAAATGTTAATTCTCACAATGGAATATCAGTTGTAAATGCATATATTACTGGGGTATTTTATCATACTTAAGAGGACTTCATAGCATCTCCCTTGGCAATTTGATTAAATGAAAGTATTAGTTTCCTCCTCTGGAAGGGAGAAGGCTGTGCAGTTTGGGTCTAGCTGTAGCAAACTGATGAAAAACTTATATAGAACTTAATGGAAAAATCTGGCAGATTTAAAAGGAAAATGTCATCTCCACCACACAACCCTCTGGGATGATTCAAAACCTGATGAGAAGAGACTAGCATAATTTCATACCTCTGTATTTTAGGAGCGATTTCTTAAAAGCTGATTATTGTCTTTTCTGTGAAATTTTTACCAGTATTGAGTCAAAAAGACCTATTTATAATACTTTTGGGTTTAACACTTCCCAGATCAAGGTTGGAGGAAAGAGTGATGAAAGGTGAAAGGATATGGGGAATCTGTTGCAATGGTGTATTCCTCTGTTGTATCACAGTCAGGAAGCATGATCATGCACAAAGCATTTCTGGGGTGGAAAACGTGTCTCCTGAGCTCTCCCCACTCCCAAAGGCTGGGTGGAAGAAATGCCTTTTCAGCGTTAAGGGAGGTGGATGTGGTGTCATTAGTTGTTTAGGTTAAGACTTGCTCTACTCAAGCCACACCTGTATGGTAGGTGAGACTGGATAAGATGGTCAGGTGGTCCTCTTTTGGCCTTCACGGTACGGGAAAATCCTGTGAATCATTTGCATAGAACAGTGTCAGCAGGTATGCTTTCATTTCTTAAGGCATTGTGTAAATTGTATAAAATCATACGCTGACTTACAAATGATGAAAGTATTAGGCCCATCTTCTACTGTGCTGATACAATGGAGGAATTAATTTTAAAAAAGTAATTCTGGTAAGTAAGCTGAAAGGGCACTAGAAAGTGCCTGCTATTTCAGACAGCACAGGAAAGTCACTAATTGCTCTAAACTAACTTCACTGAAGTGCAGAGCAAGTGTACAGATAACACAAAAATGTATTAGTTGCTTTTGTTGCAATATAAAAGACTGCAGCAAGGGATTAGGGTTTTTTTCTGTTCAGCAAAGTAGGGGACTGTGTTTCTCACATACTCTTCTTCTTTTGCTATAGTTCAAAAATCTCAAGATACAGCAATTTGGCAGTGTCAGCAGTGTAGCTTGACATCACACGGAGTGGCACACCGCTGCCCCACAGAATGGTGCCCCAACGCCCTTTCAAGGCTGCCGCTTGTGAGCACGATGTACGCTGAGAACATTTTTATGGGAACATTCAGGCAAATAAACACAGATGGCTGCAATTGCCCTCCCCTCCTCCCCTTCCCCGGTGGGTAATCGGCACTAGTATTGAATTACATAATTATTGGGGGTAATACTGTATTATCAGGTCAGGCAAGTTCTCTTCATGAAGGTTCACCTGGTAAGTACTGCATGGTGATAGATGAGTTTTGTGTTACTTCACATTGCTTGGGACTGGCGCCAACCAAATCACCTCCTGACTTGTGTACCAGGTAGTCAGTCACACCCAGGCTATCTAAAGCTGTGCTTGCCCGGGCCGGTCTTCTATGAAAACAGCTGGGAATCATGCCATATCAGCCGTGTTCCCGGGGAACGGCAGATGAAAGCGGCTAGGAAAGTTCACCCGCGCTTTCAGTACGCGATGGTACTTCTGGCACTAGCAGGGAAAAAAGAGTGGGGGCCGGGAGGAGGCTGGGAGCCGAGCGGGCGAGCCTGCAGAGCAGCCGCGGTCACAGCACAGCGGTTGGCTTTCAGCTGGGGCAGGGGTGGAGAGTGGGATGGTTCCCACAGCATCTCCCGGCCTCGGGAACCTCTCCCTTCCAGCACCGCGTGCGCCGCGCTGGCTCCGAGGGTACGGTCGGATGTTTGCTTGGGAAACAGCTGTGGTGGTTTAACAAGTTACTGCTTGATCAGCTATTTGTTCCTGCTCCCCTCTGCTGAGGTGCAGTAACCGAATCCGTGGGCTCTTTCAGGCTGCTGCAGGGTGGAGGGAAACAGGCTTTGCTTCAAGTGTTTTGCAGGTACGGGCAGCTGCCGTGTCTGAGTCGTGGGGGCAGAGATAAAGAGTTAAGGGGCAGCAACTTCTTAAGCAGAGACAGCTGTCTCCTAAACGAATGTCTGACTGTGCCATAAAAGACACTCAACACCATTAAACATTGGGCTGTCAGCAATAATTACAGAATGTGTTCACACTGTTTAAAAAAGCAAAAACTACAGAGAGGAAGAGAAGTGACATGAAAATTTAAATGTGAAGAAACTAAATAACTACACTTGGAAAAATAAAGTGTTGCTTATGTGACTAGAGAGTGTTGTTTCAGAAAACCACAACTTCAGAGCAAATTTTGCCAGTGAATCTTTCATGTAGGAAGTGGGAGTGATGAAGAGAAAAAATGCTTGGCCCTTTTGCAGTTTGCCCCTTTCTTTCTCTCTTGGTCTTGAAAGGTGGGCAATCTCCACTGCAGTTTTGTAATGCTGATAGTTTAATGTACGTGAATGTAAATATAACCTCATCTGTCCACTTCAGTGCACGTATTAGAAATTGCAAGGTACATCTGAACAGTGGAAGTGAAAGAGTCTGAATTCATCAGTGATCTTCTAGTCAACACCTGCCATAGAAGAGGCACACTTTAGATGTGTTTTTTATACCTATGGTCATCCCAAATAATGTCTCCAAGGGCCCGCAGTCAAAATAAATGTGGGTTCTCGAGTGGTTTGTGCTAAGTGTTTGCTTTCATTGCAAAGTCAGCTCTGAGTTTCTTCATCCTTGTCATTTTGCCCTGACTGTGTAACTGCATCAAAGGGAAGGTGTGATTGTAAGACACTTGCAGTGGACACAGGAGGGGGTGTAGTGCTGCAAATGTATACTGTTTAAATGGTTAGGTTTAAAACTGCTTCTGTCTCTCCAAAAACAATTATAATTCTCTACAGCATTCTAGTTCAGATAATAGTAAAAAAATCCCCCCGCATTCCCAAACATGTGTGCAAAATATTATGGAAGGGCTATTCATATCCTTTGGTTTGCTTGAAGTAGAAGCACTTAGAAACACTTTTTGAGCATTGAATTCTTGTGTTTCTGTCAACCTTTTGTGGAGCCATTTGGAATCATCTGTGGCTGTGCATCTTGCCCAGCACCCTGGTGTTGGCACCTCTGTCACTGGCTGACACATTCCAGCTGGTTTTTAACACATTCACATGCACTTCAAGCAGGCAACAGATACTGACTTCGGCTGCACTGTGCCAGGTGCCAGCACCAGGTATCCACTTTCTCTGTACAGAACACACCTGGAGCAGAGCAGCCATGCATTGGCAGGACTGACAGTGCAAGCTGTTACAAATGCTTCTGGCGTTAAACCCTGTGTGGGTACCCGCCTGTGCCTGCCAGTGCCCTGCAGCCTCACATCATATCTTGCAAATAGTGTGCAGGCTCTCTGAAGACTCTCTCAGAAGGACTCTTGGCTTTCCCTATGTGCAGCAGCAAGGATTTGGGAACAATTTCTTGCTGCTCTTTGGAGCAGGATGTCTTCACTGGGCAATACGACTGACGGCTTCATGCAAATAGTCTAGAAAGTGGTAAATCAGTTCATTAACCCATTTACAAATTTAATACATTACACAGGGGGCTGAACAAAACTTGGCAGCTCTGCCTGTGTCTCCTATGCACCTGATGAACTGCTGAGTGACAAAGTAAGCAACCTTCACTCTGCCCTTAGCGGGATACCATAGCCATGGCCCTCACCAGAATCTACAGCACAAGCTTTGCTCAGTAAGTTAGCACTTGTGAATTGTTGTGCCTAGGATGTCTAGCTGCAGGAAGATTTTACTTTATGGAGCTGGAGCATCATGTAGAAGTAGGTTGATCTTCCTGACCTAATAACACAGGTCTTGGAACCGAGGGTTATGTAGGGTCAGTCCTCCTGGTAGTTCCAGTCAGAACAGAGAGGTACAAGAGGTAAAATATGTTGTTAATTCTCAAGTATTTAATCTGCTTTCTTCTGTGTTAATGCATCACAGGAAAACCCATGTTTCCCAAATGCCATCATCATTTTCTTGTGCAGGGTGGCTGGTTAAAATGTGAACCTGGAAAAGCACAATACCCCTTTAGTGCTTGGTAGGCTCCTCTGCTAGCACTGACAGTAAAGGATATGGCTTTCCTGCTGACTTCAGCGAGAGGTAGGGCTGTTGGAACAGTTTTCCCTGGCTGTGCTTTAGTCATATGCATTTCCACATGAGGCAGGGTTAAAAGATTCATCACCCTTCCTGACTCTGCTTCACCCCAGTGTTTGAGAGCAGTGGTGGGGGGCAGCGAGGGAAAAAGGAAGACATTAATACATAACGAGAAGCTGAAACCAAAAGGCCAGCCCGTGCTGCATGTTCCCACTTCTCGGCAACTGTGAGTCACACGCGTTAAACACATTTGTGCGCCGCTTGTGTGAGTTGTCCCTAGAATGCTTCAAACTTTTTATAGCTGCTCCCACTTGCTGCAGTGTCACCTGCTGGTGAGATCAAAGCACTCAATAGCACGCTCCCCCGCTCCATGCTCAACAAAGTCACCGGAGCCCTTGAAAACTCCTACAGATGTTTCCTCTCTGAAGACAAAAGGATATTTTTCTCCCCTCCCTTCCTCCTTCACACCAAAGAACAAATCCTATGCCTGGCTGAGTTTGTACCACCTCAGATTAATTGGCACTAATGCAAATGTTCATGGCTGTGTGTGGGATGTTGCTGAGAGCATAATGGTTGTCGTATTTGCTTGCATGTGGTTACTCCACTTCAGCTGTGTAATTCATTGCTTTATAAAGTGCCTTACAATGCGCTGCAGCACAGGAAGCTAATCATATGCCGTGGCAGACAATACAGCAGAGATTCAGAGTTACTGCAGGTCTCCTAAGACTCGTGCCCTGAAATCCCCAGTCCTTTTTCATCAAAAGTCCCCCTCGAGTGAGTGTCTATTTTGCCACCTGGAACAAACTCTTAGAACTGCCAGAATGTCTGGAGCTTTTCTGCTGGCTCCTCGTGGGATTCCCTTTCATTCCTTTTCAGTCTAATTCCTCTTCCCTTCACTCCCACCCTGAGTTTCTCTCCCTCTTTTTAGGCATCTTATTGGCAGTGTACTCCAGGCATAGCAATATGAAGGTTGTACAAGAGTTTCCATTCTAAGGGGGTTATTTTGAGTTGCTTATGTTTTTGGCTGCAATTTTAAGCATTTGATATCAAGCCCAGAAGCAATTTTTTAATTGGAAAATGTAAGCTGAGATAGGTACAAGAACAAAGATCTCTTAAAAAACAATATTTCCAACTGTGTAATTTTAACAGTTCTCACAGATGTGGGGATGGATTGGTGTTTGGTTCTGCAATATCTTTCGCCTCTTCTTGCGCCCTTCAGTGTTACTGGCTGGTAGTCACAGGGTGTTTTTTTGTGAATTTGGACTCTGCTCTCCAGGTACCAATCTATGCTGCTACCAAGCTCTCATCTCTAGCTTCTTCCTTTAGAGAGGAAATATCTCCTGGCTTTTTTGACCAATAAAGCATAGATGAAGAAATGTGAGCTCCTCTGCTATACAATGACAATTGAAAAGCCAGCATAGAAGGAAGCAGTGAATTTGCCCGGTTGGTTGCATAAGTTTCTGCCTTGGTCTAGTTTGCTGGCCTAGCAGAAGCTGAACCATGTAGAAGTTCATAATTTAATTTATTTTCTAAAAATGCACAAAATTCTATTAGAAACCCTACATGACAAGACTATCAAATTGCAAACACTCAAAGGCTAAGGAAATGACAAAATTGAGCTTGCCTACCCAGCCTTAATTCTGTTTCTTCGCTTGTATAGTTACAATAAAGTTTAATTAGATTGTCGCATATTATTTTGGGGAGCTGCTGGAGCTGGTCTCCCGCCTCATTCATTTTGCATGCTAATGCAGTGCGAGGCAGTTTTTCTTGAAACACTGAGGGCTGGAGTTTCTCACTTACTGCAGGGGCTGTATGATGTGTCATAAATAAGATTGGTGTTCATAGAAGGCAGGAGCTGTGAATGTAGAATGATAATGAAGAGTTTGGATAGTGACAGAGTAACCACTTACTCCTTCACCCTGCCAACCACCCACTGCTATTCCAGTCCCTCCAGTCCATAGCTGAAGACACCAAACTGATACTCCCATACCGGCAGCGACCCCAGCGAACTTACATATTCCCATGCTCCAGTTTCCTGGGAACCATTCAGGAGAAGATGTCAGGATGTTATGTGCCCTAATTCAGAGACCAGTCCTGAGGGACATACTGACCCTCTTACGTGTCCTGTGGTAAATTACTGCTGTGGGAATGACAACAGCTCCACATCTCACTGGGTCTTTTGCCTTAAAAATTAGAATCTTGCTGTGTGGTTATTCATAGAGAAGTTTCTTCATAGATAAGCACTCTAAGGACAAGTGCTCTTTTAATTTTCAGGCAGTGGTAAATGCGAAAATCACATTCATGCAATAGAGTTAATTCATATTCAGGCAGTCATTACTGTTCCCAACAAATGAAAGGTTTGTGACCATTTATTTGAGGGGTCATCTATCTGTCTTCCCTGTTTGTATTTAAGGGTGGCCATTCCACTTCTGATAAAGATTGTGTATTTCCTCCGAGATGTTTTTTTCTCTTTATTTCTGATTGGTTTTAAGTGCTGCAGTGAGTTTTCCTTTTAGCTACAAATGGTACTCTTTAAAATTGAAGTGCATGACAGTAGAACTTAAGTGTAATAACAAAAGGCAGTCTCTGCTCCTGTAACTTCACTTGCCTCTTCCCCATGTTCTTCTGCAATTGTAGCAAAATGCTGAATAGCTTTAGTATTTCATCTTCAGAAAGCTAGGAATTATAGCCAGGGACACTGAGCCACACTGAAATGAGAAAGGGCTCCCAGAGCACTGAGAAATGTTCCAGTTCTTTTAGGTTCAACCAGCCCTTTTCTGTTTGTTGCTTCAACTTATGTAAATTATTAGAGTTCAAGTAGATTTAATATTTATCATCCAAGACAGGAAGGGTCAGCCCTCCTTTCTTCTACATTCCCTCTACTGGAAAAGTGTAATTTCAGAAAAATGTCAGCGTTTGTGATTTAAATATATTTCAGCAAGAAGACTTGCAAATTGTTATTTCTGCTGTCCCTCCCCCAAAAGTGTCTCTAATTTTTTCTCTCTAAAATAGTAGGATCTAAGGAGTAAAGCAAGACTACAGTTGCTACATAACAAGGCTTAAACTCTGTTTCCTTTTGTAAGCTCTTAAGGTTCTTCAGAGTCTTTGGGCAAATTGCTGAATAAAGTACATCACATTAGTGATGGTGACCTGTGGGTGTCCAGCAGGATCCCTCCATGAGATCTCCTTTTTAAGATGACATGTCTACATGAAATAATTTACTTGTTCATTATTATTTGGAGATGTCACTGTTTGCACTGAAAGGATGTGTACATCCCATTGTGCGACACATTGAGCATCATAAATTCCTATGATCTTGCCTTATTTCAGAAATAAATAAGAACAATTAGGAACTTGTAAAGCTAGATGTGATGTCAATATAAGAGCCAATCTTAACCCTTGACTTGATTTGCTTCCAGAAAACCCAGTCTTGGACTGTTCTGGGACGTGGTGGATTGTCATGCTAACATTTTATGGCAGCAACATCGGTTCCTACAGAATACAGACTTTCATTAGAGAACTACCCCATGCAGTTATAGATACCACAGTCTTCACAGAGCAGGTGCAGCACTACTTTACCCATTGTCAATTAGTGTTTTGAAAAGCAATTCTATATTATTCCACCCATTTTTCAGGCCTCATCTCTTCAGAATCATCAGGCACTTGATTACATTTAGCTCCATTCATCAGATTTTAGAATATGTAGGGTGTTCTGGATATCCATGCATCCATCTATAGCTTCCTTCAGCTGTTCTCACGTGCTTTTGTTTTGCAGGCTTGTCCTGCTGTTCATTCCTCTTATTCCTGGCATCACAGAGGATTGCAGGACCTTTCCTGATCACCTTTCCTCATTCTTGCTTTTTCATGGGTTAGTCCCAGATGGACAGGTCCTCTAGGGCTCTTCATTTACACTCTGGGACAGCAGAAGTTAATCCTTCAGTACCTAGAGGGGGGTCTACGAGAGAGCTGGTGAGATTTTTTTTACAAGGGCTGGTGTATTTTTTTTACATATCACAATGTAGTGATATGACAAGGGGGAATGGCTTTAAACTGAAAGAGGGAAGGTTTAGATTAGATGTTAGGAAGAAATTCTTTATTGTGGAGTTGGTGAGGCACTGGAACAGGTTGCTCAGGAAAGTTGTGGATGTCCCACATCCCCAGCTGAAGTGTTCAAGGCCAGGCTGAATGGGGCTTTGAGCAACCTGATCTAGTGGGTGGCACATTTTTGTCATGTTCACTATATCTCACTCCTTTGAGATGTATGTATAAGCTGTAGTCTGTCCCCTCATGCTGGGCCTTGCAGGCAGCTCCTGGAGAGTGAAAGAAGGGGTCTTCAAGAACATTTGGCATGACAAAGGAAGTTGTCACAAAAGAAGGGGCTCCAGTGGTAAACAGAGTGACAGACTAATCTTGCAGATCATGCTAGATGTTCTACCAGTTACGCTCTATCTTCCTCACATTCACTTCCTTGAAACAGCACATTAGGGCCTTATTAAAAAGAAAAAAAAGAGTATTCAAAAATCCATTAGTTTCCTCACTGTTTTTTGTTTTCTGAAGACTTCTGTATTTTCATTTTGCTTGAACACTTCCACTGCTCTCAGCCACTTCACTCTCAGTTTGGAGCCCCTCTCTGCTTCTCCCACAAAGGTCCATTGCTGTCGTGTTTGTGTTTCCAGGTCTGCAGAGGAAGACATTTCCTGAAAATACAAACAAAGCAGATGTTTTCTTCTGCTAGACCTCATACTGTAAGGAAACTGCAGAGAATTCAAAGAAATAAATATGACTGTACGTGTGCATTTGTCCATCTGTGGTCTGTCACAGCTTGCTGAGGGAAGGCTGTGCGTGAGGGTGAAGTGGCTGCACTCAGTGCCACAGCTGGGCTGGCCAACTCGTGCCTGCAGGGGCAGCACAAGGAAGAGAATTAAAATCAATTGCAGGCAACATCTTATACTTCCTTTTTAACCCACTGCAGCTGGGGAAGCTGGGGAAGGGAGCCAGTGAGTGGAATGAGGAGGTGCACAGAGACAACTGCAGGGTGCAGGAGGAAACAGTGTTTGGGAAGGGGAGGCTTTAGTTAAGGGTTGAGGAAAGCAGCAAAGGGTTATAGGCTTATTCCTGGTTCAAGTCACAGATTGAGAACACTGCTGTCGTGATCAATGGAGAAGAGCAGTCTTCTGTCTCTTCCCAAGTGGTGTTTGGAGAAAGTGAAGGGGATGCAGAGAGGCACAGCATGGGGAGGAGGCGCTGGTAATAGGAGAGCAGCTGGGAAAGACATGATGCTTTGAGGCAGCTGAAGATGAGCTGTTTGGCAAGCTGGCTGTTCTACTACAGGGAGACAGAGGGAAGAGTTGTCAGCACTTGATGTGCATGGCTCATTCAAAAGCTTGATTGTACTCTTCATTTTGTTTATCAGTACAAGTGGTCCAAAGCTCTGCTTTCTTAAGACTGCACTCATTTGAGCTGTAAGAATAGAAAGAATAAAACGAGTCATATGAAGACTTTTAAGTTGCAATGAATCTATCCAATGGTTAAAAAAAAATGTACTGCAAATTATAGTAATGAATTGATGAAGAGTATGAAGTTTATGGTTACAAAAGGTCAGTTCCTCTTTCTCCCCTTTCCTTCACATTTTCCCCTTAAAATCATGTATGTGATCATTATGGATATCTGTTAAATAAAGGGCAACCCTTGGCTTATTACTGTCTGGGGAATACGGCAATTCCACCTGAGAAGCCATTAGGTGTGTACTGTTCTTGTAGCAGCAAATGCAAAATGTTACTGTGACTGCAAATTAACTGGTATCACTAAACACTTAACACGTTTCCATGTTGGGCATCAGTGTCCTCCAGGGCCAGGTAATTTTTCCACTAAAGTATGTGTGCAGGGCTGGGTAGGCAGTGGAAGTTCACACAGCTTGTGTAGTGGTTAAAACATCCCCCCATGCTCAAAATACAATCTGAGTTTAATTCACTCATTAGATGATGTGTGTGAGCACAGAATCTAAAAGTCCTGTAGATTAGGTGTTATGCATATCTGACTTGAGAAGTTAACCAAAGTTCCGGGTACTGTTGCTAGAAGAGATGGATGAGGCAATCAGGTGGTCTGAGTGAAATCTTGTATTATGACAAAGAATGCATGAGGAACTGCTCCCTTGAACCCATGGGGAATCTGACAGAAGATAATCTCTTTACACACAGGGTCAGGTCTCTCTGCCCCAGCCTCTGCTCATCCAGATACTTATTCTTCCCCGTTTTGTCACAATAGTGACAATGTCTTTTTTTTTTGTCTTCTTCCTTGGCTTTTCTGGTCTTGCTGTTTCTGTCACGCACAAACCCTCGCAATATAATTGCCTGTGAAACCTCTCTGTCCACATGTGTCTTTGTTTTGGGAGATGGCACGTAGTTATGTTTGGGGTGGAGATCATTATTGTTTCAAACATCTGGCTTCATAAAGAACCTTAATGGCTTCTCTGAATTTGTTCTGAATGAAAGGATGAACTGTTACGCCCATCATCTTCCACTAGCTTTTGCCCAGCTTGTAGCAAAAAAGTGACTGGAAGCTACATAGGCTGTCAGGCTGCATATTAAAGATGTCAGGAGAGGACTATGAAACCCCCTTACTCGGAGGGGGACGTGTGTTGACTCACCTATACATAAGCTTTTGTTGCAGTGTTGGAAAGGCAAAGTGCAAGGCGTTTCTTGTCTTTCAAAAAGGAGTAGACTGCTTAGATGGAGGAGCAAAGGGACATTTCCCTCAAGGCAATGGCAAGGATTGCCCTGAAAAGGATGTGTTGCTGTGACCTTGAGTGCACCCCTCCCTGACAACCTGCTGTGGGTGCAGGGCTTGTAGGAAGTGGTCAGTGCCATTCCTCCAGATCCACAGAAGTTTCAGGCAGGATCATAGCTCACGGCTTGACCTCTCCCTGTGTGCCATGGGGTCATGTGTAAATCAAATCCTTTGCCCTGACAGGTGATGACTTTGTGTGGTGTGAATCGATATATGTCCTGGAAGAGCAACTTTGAAATACATAACTCTTTAATGTGTGTGCAGATGGGGAATTATATAACGTAAATGCTAATTTACAGACATTGGAGACACAAGTGAGTAGTTAGTTCATTCTCCAACACCAGAGGAGAGTCCTGGATAAAAAGTGCATGAGCCATTAAAAAGAGATAACACTTAACCTTAGCTGGTGATGCATGTGAGAATGACACCATTACTGCTTTGGTGGTGGTGGAAGAACAAGATGT
Organism: Ploceus nigricollis; assembly: GCA_013399945.1. Classification (NCBI taxonomy): domain Eukaryota; kingdom Metazoa; phylum Chordata; class Aves; order Passeriformes; family Ploceidae; genus Ploceus; species Ploceus nigricollis. Next base: position 1,207,089 of record VXBC01013380.1, read on the forward strand.
TCAGTGGTGCTTCTGAAGGTTTGTGCAACAGTGTTAACAGGGTGTCAGTGTCAAGGACCTTGTACCTTAGCCATGGGAGCCCTTTTACTGGTTGGAAATTAAAGAATAGGAAACACAGAAAAGCTGCTGTGATTATAGCTGACTAAACTGTGATAAAAGATCTCTTTGTGGGCTGCCATAACCTTGCTTCCTATTTCCTTGCTGTGAGGCAATGCTCCCCTGCAGAGCCTTAATTTCTGATTGTTTGTATGGAGGGTCTTAGTGGTTTCTGGCAAGTTTTTCCTTCCAAAGTGAGACTGAGCCAGTGGAAGAGAGCTGCTCAGCTACATGACATCATATAGCAAAGTTCCTGATGGGAAACAAGAGAAATGGGGCTCCATTAATAGGAAAAATGGGTAACAATATAGTTTTAGAGGCCACATCATCCATGGGTCTTACAGAATGTTGTAGAGGGAGGCATTAGGTAAAATTAGATAATATGATGCAAAAGTTATGGCCATTTCACAAATAGAAGATTCTCTGAAGAGTTAAGGTACTGTTTTCAAAAGCTTTTCTCTGTGCTCAGCTTAGTATGTTCTTTAATATTAATGGTTTGTTATCTGGATAGGACTGGAAAATAAGTATGTGTGAAAATAGAATATTGTCTAGGCTATCAACCAGCAACATGGGGTAGTATGGGGTTTGCCATTGGTATTGTGTACCAAACTCTCTTTTTCTGTAAAAGCTAAAATTAGTACTCTACAGCTGCTGTTGAAAGCATGGAAGACTTGAATTGACCAGTGCTGAGAAAACAGGCTGAAGTCACAATAAATTTAGTCCCCAAGTGTGGCAACTGCATTTGAGGTGAAAAAAATGGTAGCATAAATGATACCCTTATCACTTCAGTGTGAGGGACGAGTACACAGCAGTCAAAAGAGAATACAGCAGTTTTAGCCTCTTCTCACTGCTGCCCTAAATGTAAATAGGGCATCACCAAGATAGACAACACTTCTGGTTTTGCCAAATCACTTGATATAAACATTGATCCAGCCATGGCTGAACATATAATACCCTCCCTCATACATTTTCCTGTGATGTGGAGTTACTGGCTGTGTTGTAATTCAGAAGTGAGCCATTCACTGATGAACATGCCACTGTTCATGTGTGTTCCTGCATTAAGCTCTCTGTGCATCAGTTTTATGAATCTAGTGATCTTCTCAAAAGAATCACCTCATCAGATGGAGCAAATTGAAAAAACACCCTCCGCTTTGCAATAATTGCTGTGAACATTAGTTTTCCTATTTAAATTAATCTTCGATTGTGTTTTATTTTGTCCATAGTACAACAGAGACAAATTCTGCAATTAAACCAGAATAGTTCATTACAGATGACACTAATAATTGAACAGAGACATTGGAAAATATCTCTTCTTATTTACATCAAGCGTGCATGATTATAAGAAGGTTATACTGGATATAAAAAGTCACATTACAGTAAAGGAAGAGCATTAATCCATAATCTGGATGATGGGAAAATGTTGCTGGCAGGAACAAAGGGCATTTTACAGTCCCAGACTCTAATGAGTGATGATAAAGAAGAGAAACTGAAAAGGAAGCTTGTAAACCTATGACAGTGCTATAGGTTTGGCTGAGATATTCAGCCAAGAGTTACAGGGACATTTAATCTTATGCCTGAGTCTCAAAAAAGCTGAGGAATATTTATTGTTAGTGCTCTTATGTCTAAATTTCACCTCAGTATTTCTTTCTGAATTCTTTCCTGGCAATTAATATCTGAGAGCAGGACCACATTAATTTTTCAATCCAGAACTAGGTGGTACCTTTGTTCTAATACACATAACTTCCATACAGCTGGAAAGATATGAGGGACAAAGAGACTACCATAGGGAGGGGAGATAGAGTATTCTTGTGATCAAGGGTTAAAATACCTTTCCCACTAAAGCTAAGATTCAACATTCAGGCCACATCTACATTAAGAAATAAAACATTGAGTTCTTTCTGCAATTTAAAGTTACCACTTCTCTTGCTCTGTCCTTCTATGAACTTCCAGAAATTACTCCATTAATACCCCAGTTAGAAGAAGGAAAAGTAACCTGTGTATTTTGCTCAAAGTTTGAAGTGCCCACATTACAAAAAACCACCAAAACGCAAAACCCAAACCAAACCATAAAACCCACCCACCCAAACAACCAGAAAAAGGCAAGAAGGGATTACATCAGCAAAAATGCCAGTTTGGGTAACATTTTCACAAGTGCCCAGCTGGGATGCCAGAAGCCCTGTAACAGCTCCCCTGCTTTTCAAGGTGTGTTGTTTTGCAACAGTCTGTCCTCAAGCTATTCCACTGATGGGAGCTGCAGCTGTACGGCACAAATAAAGGCCTGTGTAATTTATTCCTTTCCTCCCAATAACAGCTGCAACCCCAAATTTACCCACAATTACTTTTTCCCCCCTAAGCCACAGAGCTTTTTAAGGCACTGCTGTGCAAATACTTTCACTGGAAATGTCAGGGATTTGGAAGCAATTTTGACCTTGGCCACCATTTTGGGGGACACAGGCAAGCTACTTCCCTTGCATTTGTGCAGCTCTCTTTAAGGGACGTTGCAGTTATTTGCATCTCAAAGATGTAATGAGGTATAACTTGTGTATACCTGGGTAAGTATTTGGAGAGAAAAAGCTTCATGTAAATGTAATTTTAAAAATGTTATTGTATTTGCCTTCAGAACAACTGAAATATGGTGAATTTGGTATAAACTAAAATGAAAAGTTAGAGCAGGAATTCACCGCTATGGCTTTCTGTTGGTTCAGTATTTAATGGAGAGAAGACTCAGGCATCTTACCATTGTGGACTTCAATTTTAAACAGATTTCAAAAGAAAGTCTGGTGGCAGAATCTTCTGATCTGCGTTATATATTTATCCTTGTGTACAACTAATTGCAGATTTTGGAATTCCTTTTCCTAACCCAGAGTTTTGCAATGGCAGGTCTCAAAATTGCTACACAAAGTTCATGGCTCTTGTTCTGCAGATCAAGCAACATCTTGGCTTTAAATGCAGAAAGTCACTTGGGAATTCAGGGAGTGATGGCTGGGGAGAGAGCTCCTGATTCCTGAATCCCAGAGGATCTCTACCCAGGAGACTGTTTTGCCCCTCTGAACAGGAATTTGAAGAACTCCCCAATTAGCATTTGCCTGAGCCCTGCTTCTTGCTCTTTTTCTACTTTCTTACAAGTGTTAATTTTGCTAACATTTTTCAATGATATCTTAAAAATATCTTCAGCACTGGAGGCATTTTTCCCTTCACTGTTTTGTTGTTTTTTTCAAGCATTTGCAATAAGTCCTTCTTTTCCTGAGATAACAGCTTCACTGAGGTCTAGTAGTTCAATTCCTAAATATTATATCCCTTTTAAAAAACACACCAAAAAGAATATGAAATGCCACATATAAAACAATATTTTGGAATATAAAGAAGCTTGCTTGGATTAGTATTCCATAATAACATGATTATTTCTCTCAAAACCAGTGCTACTTATGTTGTTTCCTGTTTGAAATATCCTGCTTTGCATTTTTTTAAATTTATGAAATAATTGATTTTGCACAGCAATCTACAGCAAAAGTATTCAGAGACCCTTGTGCATTTCTGCCTGATCTGCTACATTTCCTCTCTCCAAAAGAAAAAGACCTTGGATGTTTTAGATATGGCACTCAGCATCCTTCAAAAGACAAACTTAAAAATTAACTTTGGTGTGATATAAGTAAAATGCTGATGATTCAATTTTTAGCTTTTCAGGGTTGATGATAGCTGAAATAAACCAGTTACACAGCTGGAGTCTCAGGAACACGTTTAAGCACATGCTTAAATTTGGGCATATATGTAAGATCCGAAATTTTAAGTGTTTTCCTAGATTAGATCTTTGTTTTCCTGGGGGCGTGTATACAAGAGATATCCCTCAGCAATAGAGGTATTTCTCTGAGCACTATCAAGGGCAAAGGGAATGCGAGTCTAAAGTTTAGGGGGAGAGCCTCTCACTTCCAGTTTCTTGAGATTTTGCCTTAAGCATAACTTTGCTTCCGAGGGTTGAATCCTCTACTCTGGCTTTCTCTTGTTTGATTTGGAAGATGTAGCTATGTATTTCCTTAAGTCCTGATTAATGTGGAGAAACATTCTTTTCATGCTCGTAAAAAACAGACGCATCCCAGCCAGGCCCAGAACATATGTGACTGGTTCCATCCTCTTTACAACATATTGCTGTGTGAAATAAGGAACATGCGACAATCATCACTTTCCAGTCTCCGGAGCGCTGCCAGAGAGAAGGCACCCATCCATTTTTTTTCCCTCATCCTTTTTATAGCCCTTACTTTCCCATACTGATTAAATTTGGATAGCCATTTTGTTGCCAATTCTGTTAGCTATGATCATGCCTTATTATTCTATTAATGAAGTTAAATGGAAGTAGGAGAATCAGGCCCTTTGCTTGCCAGTTGCTGGCTTGCAGGTTGAAATGGTTCACCATTCCCTTTCTTCTATTGTTGTTAATAAATAAGATGTGCAATTCTTTCATTTAATTCATTTCTGTTCTTGAGGTTTGATGGTGTTGACATTCTCAGAATCCAGAATGAATTAGTCATTTTGTGGTGCCAAAGCTCACTGTGCATAGGAGAGTGCTACTAGTGATGTGAAAATAAGAATACCACAACAAACCAGGCAGTAAAATTTTTATGCCTTTTTTTGGAAACTATTTTTTATTGTTGTTGTTTTAGTATAAGGTGGTGTGTTGACTGTAAGTGATCATATCCCTGACTACACAGAAGGATGGACTCAGGTGTTCTCGCCTGAAAAAATCTCTCTAGAAAAATTCACACTTTTTCTGTTTAGTTTTGCTTTTCCTGTTTCTCTTGGTTCAAACAGAACCACACCTGATTTGCATTTGTAATTTACCTTTGTCAATCATATTGTTATTTGAACATATAGTTGTTGAAATATGCACATATAGAGCTCTGGTTCTGTACCTTTAAAATAAGCAGGAGCTGTGCCATTAAGTTTGGGGAGTATCAGATAAAATCCTGTATGTACAGATTAGACATCCAGATTCTTGTGTCTTTTGTGTCCAGTGATCTTGAAAATGCAGACTCAATTTGGACACTTTGGGCAGCTGGATACATTATCCAGTATTTGTCCCTGAGTGAGTAGTCATTCTCTTACTCTAGGAGAAAGTGTCTAAATCTGGCTCAATGACAAAAAAGGAAGAAAGAAATCCTTACCTTTCTTCTCTTGGTTCAAGCAAGGAATGAGTGAATCAATTTAGTAAGCACTTAAAATACATTGAAAGTTGAGAGAATTTAGGTTTTCTTTATAGGTATAGGATGTGACTTTGAAGAGTCTGTTCTTTATTTCCCTCTCTTTCTTCCTGATTTATTTACTGACTCCCAGGCAAACTTGTTTGCCATGTGGTGCAAATTGAATTGAAACCACTGAATTTCTCTAACTGCTTAGGGTACCTACTGTCAGAAAATCTGCACAAGTTTTAGAATTAGCAGACACACAAAATGTTTATCTCACTTGTTAGCTTGGTAAAAGCCCACTGACTTTCTGAAATCACAGCAGCGAGCTGTAAATGATGTGTGAAATGAAAAGGCTTTGCTCACCCAGCGAAGACAGAGCAAACATTGAGGAAACTGTGCCATTGGACTGGGCTTGGTGGAAAGGAGAGAAACAGCTGTGATACAAGAAGAATTAAGCCCAGAATATACTGGCAAAGACAGGAAATAAATCAAGTTTGATGTAATTTTCCTATGCAGGTTTTTTTTTCCTTTTCTGTCTTGCTCTGTTTCTTTTTTGTGTAGAGACTGCAAAGCTGAGTGGTTCTGGTTTGTGTGACTTGCATGAAGTTTTAAATTTGAAGTGATCATTGATTTGTGCATTATGTTCCAGTATGTTCTACTGCATCAGGCATTCTGTTTTGTTTCTGTCCACGTCTATGTATTTTACGGGGAAACAGCTTTAGCAGGGAGTCTGTGACAGAAAACTGACTTAGAAAATGAGTGCCAGTTCAAGGGCAGAATCACCCGTCTTTTCTGCCTTCACCCTTCTGATGATCTGGGAAGGAAAGGAAGCACATGGGGGGTAGAAAATTGAATGACACACTTAGAGGTTAGACAGAGGCATAGATTTTAAAGAGTTTGCCCTTGCAGAGACATCAGATGCTGAATCCGTTCTGGTTATCACCATGCTAATGGAAAATGAAGGAGAAAGGCATAAGTTGAGAACCATAGGATCTCCTCACCAGTGGGTGCCAGCAGGCATCACACATCCCTGGCTCTCCCCAAGTTTACTCTGTTTCCACACTATCTGCCATCCCTACCCCCCATACTTGTTGGCTTAACCCCATTAAACGCATGGCCCTGTGCATGCTGGAATAAGTAGACACAGACCATTATGTGACTGCTTGGTTTGAACATTGAACCAGGGGAATATGAATATATAACTTGAGTGGTAGCTGGGGATTGATGTTGTGCAAGTGTGCTAGCACAGCTTCTGGATGGGATCTAGCTTGCACTGTCCAGATCCAAGTGTGAGGAGAGCAGGTGTGTAGTTGTCTGCCCATGTAAATCTGCTTTAAATATTAGATTTAAACCCCATTGTGCAAAGATGCTGAATAGCTATCCCTGTCCAGGATCCATGCTTTGAATTAGAGCTTTTTGTTATAACAACTTGTATTTCCAAAAAGCCAAGATGCTGTGATGCGACAGTTCCTAACAGTACAGTTTACAATTTTTTTTGCTGTATTTTGGCTTGTTACTGTAAAATACTGTGACAGATGGAGCATCATCTGTCAACCATTCCAATCTGACACAGAGTGGAAATTATTGCTGTGATGAAATTATTGATCTTGTATCTTTACATTTAGGAGCAAGGAGGATCTTAACTGAATAAAATCAAAAGCAGTTTAGTTTAGGATCCAAGAGGGATTTTACTCTAGGAAGACCCTTAGTGACTGGAGGTGGAAAAGATTTTAGTCTTGGCAGACACAGCTACATAAAAGCTAATTTCTCATAGCTGTCTTATTGCTTTCTATGATATGTCAACACTAGTATGGAACACTAGCATGGATTTATCCATGAATCTTTCGTGTGTGTTTTTCAGGCAAATAAGAACTAAAGAAAATTCAGTTTGGTGTTTTGTTTTTGTGGGTTTTTTTGTGTTTTGGTTTTTTTTTTTTTTTTTGGTGTGTGTGTGTGTGTGTGTTTAGTGCATTCTCTTAAGTGGGAGCCAAAACACTTCTCTGTGTAAGATCTGAGAGCAAGTGGAGAGCTTGACTAGCCAGACTTGCAGTCAGGAGAACCATGGGAGACAAAGGCATCATGAAAAACAATTAACAAAAAAGATTTGGTTTTCCAAGAGTTTGCTGGAACAGATAGGGATGTGGCACTAATGTGGCCTAATGTGGCAATAATTATAGTGTTAATGCCATCTTATTAGTTCTTAAACCCAGGATGCCTTCTCGTTTTAATGACCACTGGCTTTTATCACTGATTTGCTACTTCATTTGCTAATACTCTTGATTTAAGTAGTTATGCTGGAGAAACAAGGAAGGGCCAAGATGAAATGATAAGAAGGAAAGAAATTTGAGGATGTGGCTCTTAACACTGATGGTCCTTGTGCCTAAATATGCCTCCTAATACCAGAGAAGAAATCTTATCTGCGTACAGGCGAATGCAGCCAGCGTCAGATAGCAGGTAAAAGATCTTGTTGGTACTATCCTGAAACTGTTAAGAACTGAGTGGGAAGTCAGTTCTCCATGGTCAATTCTCCATGATTTTTTGTTCCATTAAAGCTACTCTGCCTAGTACTTGTAAGAAGTGACAATTCTTGTCCCTTCAGCAAATAGTGATGGGTTGGTGCTTCTTGGGATTATCTCCAAAGAAATATGCCACCTGAACATCTTCAACCTTGAGCTAAAGCACCTGTAAACCTAGCTGAAAATCTTGACATAATGGATTTCTAAGGCCATTTCTTAATATGGCTTTTTGCTGTGCCAGAAAAGCAAATAAATAGTTCATTTTTCTCTGCTTCTTGTTTAAACTAGAAGGACACAGGCTTTTTACTTTGTCCTGAAAAACAGCCACATCTGTGGACAGTGGTTTGGATTGGTCCTTATGTTTTTCTGAATCTGCCTGTCCATTTCCAACAGTGAAAAGGAATCACTGTTCATTAGGTGATTAAGAAAAGTTTAGAGTGGCTTGGAACAGCACAGAGGTGGATTTTCTTGCCAGAGAGTCTATTAGTAAATGCTTTTATGGGACTCTTCACTCCTCCAGAATGAGTAAGTCATGCATTCACAGTCTTGCAAAGCAATCATCTGTGAATTGTACGTGAAGAAATGTAGGGGAGGCATGTGCAGTGTGTGTTCCAATGGGACTATTCCCTAGCCACCACTTGCTTCGGAAATTGTATTAAAAAGTACAATTGTTGGTCATTAGGGTTAGCCTTGCAAAGCAGGCATGACAGCATTAGCAGGAAATGCTTCCTTGATTTCAATTATAATGCATAAATTATACTCTTCTTCTGTCTTATCCGTGCAACATTCAACAACAGCATTTTCATCTTGGTCTGGGGAATAGAATTTTGCACATGGTATAACTCCCATTGCCTTAAATACGGCCTCCCCAATTTTATCACTGAGCACTCAAAATCTTCATTATTACAGTTCAGCCAGCAGAAATTAGTTGTATTTAGATCCCAGTAGGCCATAAGATGCATGCAGCTTTGAGATTTGGCTTCCTTCTAGCCTTGGGAAACAGTCTTAAAGCTTGACGATTGAATTACAAGAAGTACTTGTATCCCTCTACAACAGTAGAGTAAAAACCAGAGCTGTCCTGGGGTGTGAGAAGCACGGAAGGGGACTAATCATTCCTTCCTGTAAGACTAAAGTATCTATGGGAAAATCCAGTTCCTCTGATTTGCTTTCATCTGGCAAAACCCTTGCACGAAAAAGTGGTTGAGATAATTACACAGTGGAGGTCACTTTATTATTTACAGTGGTTTATTCATGAAGTGTAAGTATGTAGCTTGCTGATCTTGTTGTCCACACATGTGAGACTTTATCTGCCTTTATCTGAAACATTTGTACAGTTTCTCTGGCTAGTTTGGGTAGCAAGAGCTGTGGAGCCTCCTGGAGCATGGGCTTCAACCATGCAAATCTGCATGTAAGGACTGTGGTGGACTCGTATGACCCTCTTGCACTGCTGAAAAGTCACTTCTCCTAATACTTAAAGTAGTTACTTCTCCCTTTATAATCATCCTACCTCCTGTTATGGTCCAAAACCAGCTCACCAGTATTAATGAACATGAACTGTTCAGCCTATCAACTTACTGTGTAAAATCAGTATTTCTTCCACCTTTTGTATTGAAACAATTCTATGTGTGTATGTGTGTTTGCATTAGAAGATGGTGCTGCCTTGCCTATGTTTAGCACATATCTTCTTGGTAAATATATCTCAGTTGATATGCCTGTGTCCATGAAAAGAGGAATTTCTTGATGTTGTCTCTACAGAAGACTAAAATTATAACTCCAGGAAAGGAATGTGAAGTGTTCAAAAAGACAAGAAAAACAGATCTGATGTTGAAAAAATGCAATTCTGTGAGTTTTGTTCCAAAGAAGAAAACTGCTTGCCACTTACAAATCTTCTATTCACATCTTTTATCTACATCATTAATTGAAATTCTTTTTAGTCAGTTTTTTCCTTCTCCTCCGTGGAAGCAGCAAATTTTTCCAGCTTTCCAGATTTGGTCCTGAACTTTTTAGACCTTCACATGCATTACAGAAATGGCTAATCCAGAGAAAACCATTGCCTGCTTTTCTGTTTCCATTTTAATGTAGTCACAATTTCAACATTAGAGGAAATGCACCAAGAACTAGTGAAACATTAACACTGGAAGCTTTGCACAGTGGAGCACTGGCTTCAAATAATTTTACACTCTGATCTGAACAGAAGTTGTTTTCAAGTATAAATACTCGAGTGTTCATATTATGAGTTTACCTACTTGTCAGCTAAGATATTAGAGGCAAATATTCCTTGTGATTGTAACCTAATAGAAAGACAGAAAACTTAGTTGTGCCGTACCATCTAACAGGTGCTGCCCAATAACCAGTAAGTCAAGGATTATTATGACTGAAACATTTTAATGCTAAAATAACCAAACTTGGCTTTTTATCACTGTTCTTCATGGGCAGGCAGCCCTGTTTGAATTGTTTTTGTCTCCCAGTCTCTTTCTGAATGTCCTCTTGCTACAGAAAGGAAGGAAGTTCGTGCTGTGTCCAAGGAACATCTTAACTACTGTATAAAGTTCTAGACCTTGTGCAAACTGGGAGAAAAAAAAATCAATATTTTGCATTCATAAAGCACTTTCTGTTTGTCTCAGCTCACAGTGAAAATGTGAGCTCTGAATTAAGAAGCAGCACTATCATTATACCCAGCCTACTGATGGGTAAACTAAGGCAGAAAATACTGTGAAATGATGAACTCGGCTAGGAACAAAATCCAGGAATGAGAAAAAATGTATAGCACTTTGAAGACAGAAATGTTTCCCATTGCCCTTTCCACTGTATCAATTGGATATATAAGAACGTGGCATTTTCCTTCCCTTAACATTTTCTGATGTGGTAGACAGACAGATGACTAACATGTGTGTCATAAAACAAGTTCAGATTTTTTTTCTTTGTTTAACATAAAAATGTAGTTTACCCCTAGCTCTTCATGTCAGGATTTGAGGACTATTTTGTATCCCAGTCTGCACAAATCCTTCCTCATATGTGCAAAACACCTGGGGGCTTCTCCTTATCACCACTTTTTCGCAGCTGTTCCTTCAAGCTCACACTTGATGGTTACAATTGGTGTGACAGAGAGTGGAGTAATTCTGCATTGTGTGCTACTGTTTACAGGTGGCTGGGGATATTTGCACTTGAATGTGCCTTTAACTAATAAGTAAGATTTTGGCTCTGAGAGGTCTTACTGGTTTTCACTACCAGTGACCATAAATAATGGTCACTGATGCACAGCATCCAACAATTTGCTTGTCTGTTTCCTTTTATTGTGAACGTTGTATTTTCCATTCTGGTTATGTGGAAAATGTTTGTGATTTCCAATGCTCCTGGTTCATCTGGGAGCAGAAGTATTACAGAGCAAACACACACTGGAGGACCCAGGCAAAGGTACCCCCAAACCCACCACCCACCCCTTGGATACAAGGGAGACTCAGCCTGGCAATACCGTAACTGCGCTTTGCCTGGAACTGAGGTGACCTGCTGTTCTTCACTTTTTGAGCTTTTTCTCCTCAAGTATTGGTTTAGCTAAAACCTGTAAACTAGGTAGTGTATCTTACAAAAAAAGGGTCTGGCTATCTTAAAAATTATGTGGACTGACTGCTGAAATGTTGCTGTGTATCTGTCAGAAATGGGACTGTATTGCTTATTCACTTCGCCTATCCTCCTGAAGCCTCATTCCTAAAACAGCAATACTTCTCTTCCATATTTCCTAACATTGCAGCATTATTCTAAGTTTCATAATCTCTCCTACCATCACAGTCATACAGAATTCATGTGCTTTTACCCACCATGCACAGAATGGAAGACCTGGAATGAAAATATAATTAAATCATATGCAAATAAAAAATGCTGCAGCTGACTTCATAAGAAGGAGACTGTCATATCAAATACCATATTGTATTTGATTTCAATATTAACTGATAGGATTAGCGGAGATGAAATTTACCTTAGAAAGGTGAGCCTGCCTAGAGTTACTGGTGAAAGGATTTCAGTGCTTTTGCAGCTTTTGCACCCAGGAGCTTTTTTGTTCCTAACCTTGGTGCAAAGAAAGCTGTTTTGTGGCAACTGAAGGTTTTGCTGCCTGGGTGGTGCTGTATTTCCATCCTGCCTGGTCCAGGGGGTGGCCAGATGTCTCAGCGTGGCTGAAAAGACAAGTCAGCCTGCTGTCTGCAGCAATGCCAGGGTAGGGCTGGGCCGTTTGCTCCTGCTCCTAAGTGGGCTGTAGAGGTGGGCAGCCTGGAGAGACTATGCCCCAAAACCTGGCTGCTGCCCAGGAGTTCTGGCTGCAGTCACTGAGCTGCGTACACTGGTGAAATTTTAGGGCATCCTTTTCTTGCACCAATGCTGGACTCTGGATAAAGAACAGAGGAGGCACGAATTGCCTTTGCTGGACCCTTTGGATAGGAGCAGAGGAGGCACAAATTGCCTTTCCTTTCTCTGTTGGTGCTTGTGGAGCAGTTGGGCAGTTCTTGTGTTGTCTTTGCCTTTCACAAGGCCCTGAGAGCTCTCATATGGCTGACCAGTGCCCCACACCTCACGTATGGGTCTGTGCACTGTGATGTTTCCTGGCTTTCCTCCTCCCGTGGGAATGCTGAGCTTGGCCCTGTGGTGCAGCGACCTCTCAGCCAGTGCCATCTCCTGGTGCTGCTGCATCCCAGCCCCTATGCTTGGCCCAGGGCTCTTCTGACCTGCTGCCTTCATAAACACTTCAGTGGCTTGGCCTTCAGTGTGAAGTACCTTGGGAGCCCAGTATGAAAGGTGCTATAGAAATGTAGTTTTGATTTAATTTGGTTTGATTTACAGTTTGAAAAATGAAAATCTTTCTGCAAAGCTAAGACCCCTGTACAATTTTTCCAGCTTGCTTCTGCTGCTTGCAAAGCTACTTGCATTCCATTTTGGATCACTGGGGATTTCCTTGACACATTTACACTCCTGTTCTCAATAACTTCATACCCAGTCTCATGCTGACACTTTCTCTCTTCCTCTCTCTTTTTATTTATTAAAATTACCTGCTCCACAGGTATTAAACATAACCAAGCCAAGCAGAATAGAGGCCAGTCATAGAAACATAGATAACTACATTTTTCTTGGCTATGATCTACGACAGGCACTTAGTCCTTTAAAAAATTGCTACACCTTCAAAGCCTGGAGATCTGGAGATCCCAGTAGCATCAGACATTTTAAGAAAACATTGTAGACATTTCCTTTCAAACCCCTGTACTTCCTGAATTTCTGTCCTTATTTTTGTACTACAGTGTCATTCTGTTTGATGCTGGGTTCCTATACTGGCAGGCACTCTACAAACACACAGGAGTTGCCTCAGAAACCACACACTTAAGCAGACAAAAATATTGACAAGAAAGCAGAAGTACAAGAGAGGTGAAATGATTTGTTCAAGGCCACAGAGCAGCTCACTGGCAGGGCTCACTGTGGAAGACAGGCTCTCTGGTGCCATGCCCACAACAGTTACCTGCCTCTAAATCTCTGAATTCATCCTTTAATCCTTTGGCATTCATAAAGATTTAAAAAATTTACTTTGCTGGACTTGGGGAAACTTGATGGTCCCTGAAGTGGAAAATACCAAAGAATACAGCCAGCACTTGTAAAATTAAGTTGGGTTATTTAATGTATTCCTAGAAGCTTATATCTCTGTGAAGAAATACAGTAATCCAGGTTCCCTTGCCAGTATTTCCTTATGTGTGAACGACTTATGGTGAAGGATAGGAGAAAAATGGGAATGATTTTACCTCTCACCAGGAACATTTTCTTGTGCTTGATATATAGTAATAAGTGGTGAAACTACACTCAAAGCTCCACAGGTTGGGAACAACTTTGGAGTTAAAACAAGGAAGTTGTCTTGTAGGTTTAAACAGTGGAGGTGTGTTTTGGGATAGAATATGACTTCTTGGTGATACAGTAATCAAAATAAAAATCTTTAAAATGGAGGGCAGTTTTGGCACAGGCACAGCTTTTCACTAGAGGCACTGCACTTCAAAGTGATGTTAATTAATACATTCTTTACTGGATGATATAAACTAACAAGGCAGAAAGACAGCACATGGTGAAATAGAGGATTGAGCTGGGTCATTCTGAGGTGACACTGACACTGCTTTGAAAGTGTTTCGGAAGGGACTTTTCTCATCTGGCTTGTAACAGGCATCAAGTCGATGGTGGTGGTCTGAGACCCCTCTGCTGTGGCAGGAGGACTCTGCAGAGAGAGAACCCCTCCAGGGGTGATTAATCCTGTCTGCCTCAGGCATCCACGTAGGAAGGGATGAATCCCTCTCTGAAGGGCTCTCTCACTCTCCACTGAGTACAAAGGGAGCCTGGATGACTAGTGCTCTCTTCTAGCTGCCTGGACTTCCAGGGAATTACAAGTAGGGGAGATCAGTCCCACACCTTTATGTCCTCCTTCATGTTGCCATCAGAAATGGTAAAACCTGCCGGGGCAGGCTGACAGTCTCTGCTTGTGAGCAGTACACACTCCAAGTTTTAGGAGTATGTCCAATGTTCCTCTCCCACATTTCTCTGGAACACTTCTGGCTTCATTCCTGTTGCATCCATAGCTTTCCTTACAGCCTCAAGTTGGGCTGCTGGGAGAGGAGTATTTTTTGTGTGTCAAAACATGATTTCTTGGGGAAACATAAAGAGGACAGAGCTGTAACAAAATGGAGAGACCGGTGCAGATGCCTATTTATGTTTTAAAAACTGCAGATGGGTCTATGTGTGTACATAGAACTGCTCAGGCAAGCTAGGATGCATGGATTAATTGGAAGTTACACTCTTCAGAAAGCCATTTGAGATGTACTTGGTTTGATGTTGTATTTGTAACCAACACTATAGTGGTTGTTGGGGGTTTTTTTGCTTGGGAAATTTCAGATGTGCTATTTAGCTTTGTTTGGAATGAAGACAAGTTTTTTGGCACAGAATAATTTCCTGAAAAAAAAAAATTGTGACTCTCTAAGGTTTCAAAAGTCATGTGAATAGTTTTATCCTGCTGGCCTATTCTTAGTGCACTATTTATCTTCCTTCTCTGTGTGCTGTGCATGGCAGGGCCTCATCCTCTTGTGATGCATGTGTCAGGGGAGCCTTGGTTCTGACTAGAAACTGCAGATACCATATCATTAAAATTAATAAACAGGAACGGTGGAGGTTCCTGGAGAGACTATGATAAACATTTGACCAAACTTACTTTGTTTTAAATTGTGTCATCCTTCAAAAAACAGTATCTTCACTATCTCATCCCTCGTGCCTTTCTATCATGTCTCTGTCATGTGCTGAAGTTACCCATTTGCCTCTCAGCCTACTTTCCTCCCCTTGTCACACTTACAAGGTTGCTGACACCTTTTCTTGTCCTTCACTGACTGATGGCTCCTAAACCTGGCTTTATGTGCCTCTCCCTAGCACAAACCTCTGGGTATTCTCGGAGTTTGCATGGGGGTGCAGGCATCTTTGCTCTGCAAGTGTCGAGTCGTGTCAGGTGGGTGTAGTGACTCAGAAATAGCTTCTCCAAAAAGAAATAGCATTTCTCTTCTTATTTTATTTTAAAAGGAAATGACCCTTTTTTTTTTTTTTTTTAGACACAGTTTGTTAAAGCATGTTGTTTGTAAAAACAATAAAGATCTGTGTGTATAGTTCGGCTCCTTAACCTTTAATCTTCCCTTGCAGGTTTTTCAAAGTTCTCCTCCACCCCAGCCTGGGCTAGCATTCTCTCCCTGCTTCCACATATTCCCTCACCTGCTGGGAAGCCGCATGTAGCAGTATATGAGCAATCCTCCTGATGACATCCAGGCTCCCCTGCTGTATTCCATACTTGGGATCCTGCAGTGATTTAACATCTTTGTTTCTAAGCTTAGTTTAGGAAAGATTAAACTGTTCTTTGCATAATGTGTGCTTACTGGATCCACGAGACTTATTAAAAACATATGCAGAAAGTCCCCATCTCCCATCTCCTGTCCTGGGGCTAATGGTTGTGCACTGTGATAGGTTCATTATTTCAGATTTCTCCTGCAACAAGCCCTAGTCACTCCCTCTTGGAACCTTCCCTTGGAGCTTTCACCTTTCAGGTTCGTTCCCTATTTTTGTGGGTAGTTGCTATACTGGCTCCACCTGTTGAAAATCCTATGTATGGGGAAGGGAATCTTCTCGTGCTGTAGCCACTTTCCCATACATTCACCCATTTTCTCCCCCTCGTCATCTCCCTTCCACACCAACACTTTCTGCCTCTGAAACCTTCTGGCCCGAGAGAAGCCAGAAGAAGGAGAGTTACAACAGGATAGCCACACTGGGAAATTGATAATAGATTATATCTGCCATGGTTTTGAAGTCAAGGCAGCAAAACCATTGCTGTGGTGGAGGGGTTTGTAAAAGTTAACATTATCCACATTTATGGAGTCTTCTTTCCCTTGGAAGACCGTGGATTTTCAAACTGCCTGAAACAAGTCTCAAGAGAGCCCAGTGGTAGGTGAGAGAAGGGCTGATGTGAGGCAGAAAGAGGAGGGAGTATAAATCATTCACTTCTGACTGAGGTACCAAACAAACCTGAAGCTACAGCTGAGACCTTGGAGAAACCGGTCAAATGTATTGTTCCTTCTCCTGAGGGAAAAAAAAAAGGTGAAAAAAATCAAGGGGAGCAAAACATTTCCTTTGCTTTGCATATTACAAAAGGCACCAAATGTAGAAAAGAAGAGGAGCAAGTTGGCTGATAAGAGATTTCATTTCATTCCCCTCAGGGTGCCAACTTACCAGTGGTAACCTTGTGGTCTGCTGATGTCATTCACACAAAGCAGTTACTTCAGAAGAGATAGATTTCCTCAGATTTTACCATCTGAGGGAAAAATAGAGGAAGAAATTGTTTGAAAGGGAAAAAAATGTTAAGGTGTCTGTGTTTTACCAAAAGCCTTTGTAGGAGATTATTAACTTCAAAAGAAAACTAAATTTATCGTAACTTCTCTCCTCCCTCCCTGTGTTTCTGAAAAGAGCACTTGCTGTGATTGTCTGAGCCATTAAGGGCTCCTGGAAGGGCAACGAAGTCCTGTGCTCCCATGTCTGTGTGCTTACTGATTTATAAACCTCTCTGTAGGTAGAAAGAAGAAGGTGAAATTTCCCCTTTAGTGGCTGATGGGTTCCAAAGACTAAAATATAATTATTATGCAGACTCTCAACATGTAGAAAATGGGAATAAAAATCTGTGTCTAAGATCCATATGAGGGAAACTTTCTTCTCAAGCTCTCAAGGGAGCAGACTTCATCACCCCAAACTTTTTTCTTCTTTTTGAGCAATGATTCCTGGAAAGAAAGACAAGGTTTAAAAGCAGTTTGCAGAGGTGAACCATGGATGCCACCTGTTCCTTTTGAATGTTAGCCTGAGAGCCACACAAACAGGCTGTGCTATTCATGTACCTGTGTGACATTTTGAAGAAAAACTTTCTAAAGAGTCTGTGCAGCGGAACTGGTAAATAGGAGGTTTGTGTTTTCTCTTGCATTGGAGTAAAACCTGTAATCTGAAGGAGACAGGAAGGTAGCTGAACTGCTCATGCCATTGCTGGTACAAGAGAATTAATCTGGCATGACGCAGAAGGTAGAAGATTTCATAAAAAGCTCTTCATAAAAAGATTTCATAAAATGCCATGTGGTAGTGGTTTCTAGTGCCCAAAGATGTGTTTCATATCGGTGTGACATGCTGGCTTTATCTTCATGGGAACCTTCTCTCCTCTGAGCAGGTCCGCTTGCTTCTCCCATCTGTATGAACCTGATCCTTATGTTCCCTGGCAATGTCACACTTTTGGCAGAGCTCTTCATGTCCCAGCCCTTCCCTCCTTGCAGCAGGTAGCCTTGTATTCAGAGGCCCTTTCAGGAGGTTACCCAGCCAGTGCTAACCAGCTCTGATGGAGAGAGCTGGTTAGCACTGATGGAGAGAGCTGCTCCCCGGCCACCAGGTCCCTGCTGGCAGGGGGGCAGGTTGTCCTGCCCGCTCTGTTCAGACAGACTTGTGTTGGTGCTGTCAGGGAGGTGGGTTTGGTGTTGGAGAGCCCTGCATTACGAGGTGAAACTTCAGGCAGTTTTAGGGTGAACAAACCCTTAGTTCTGCCTAACCTGGTAAATATGGGGTGAGAAAATTGGAACCTTTCCTAGGGACGTGGTCATTTCAACTTGGACACAAAGCTGGTAGCCAGTGCTGTGAGCACTGCCAGGGGTATGGCAGGGAAACTCCCTGCCTGCTTGGGAAGGAATGTGCAGAGGCAGCAGATCAAAGTGGTTGGTGCTGGTGGAAGCAGCTGTGGCAGCCAGGGGGGTGGCAGGGAAACTGCTGTGGTACTTGCTGCCCTTGGGCACCCTGCAGTGGACAGGGGAGCCATGGCAGGAGCATGGAAAGCAAAATAAATTCTGTGCATTGGTCTGTCCTCCCCCCTGCTCCAGTGTGTGCCCCTTGCAATTCCAGTGGTGTTACTGGATGGGTACTGATGTAGGTGACAGCCCTGCTGAACTCTGTGTTTTCTCTGCCTCTGAAGTAAGCAGTGCTTAGGAAATGGGTAGCTAAAATGCCCAAATATCTCTGAAGTAAGCTTAGCCACAAAATAAGTGACTTAATTGACATACAGTAGATACTTATTGTTAAGTGAGAATGCCATCCCCTCCTGCAGGGATTTCAGTTAAACATGATGATTGATAAATTGTTATATTCACACGGTGTCACTCAGTGATATAATCATGGCTTTTGTAAATATTTAGTCAAGAGAGCAATCCAGCTGTTCCCAGCCAGGTTTCATCCAGTGTCAGCCAGTGTTCAGTGCTGCTGATTTATTTCATGTGTTGCTTAAGCCTTGAGTAAGAGCACATTTTTATGAGTCTCGAAATACCTATGGTAATAAATAGTGAGAGTGCTGGAGCTAATGACAACAGCAGAAATAATTATATGGAAAAATATTGCCCAGGGTCCAGAATATGGCCAGGTACCTTACTATTTGTAGTTTTTTTAGGGCAACTGCTTAGCAGCTTTTGGTCTAGATTTATGGCAAAGCAGCCCTCACTAGATGCCATTGGAAAGGGAATCCAAGCAGGAACCATTTTTGAAAAGGACACTAGCATTTTCTCCCAAAGCTTGACTTAGCTGTTGACAAAGGGTTGAGGTTAAAACAGTGTTGGGTAATGAATGAAAATTCCATTTTCTTAAGGATTTCAAGATTTTGAAATTTACCTTAGGTTCAATTTAGAATGAAAGTCTGAAATTCCTCCTCACAGAGGAGGGTTCTAGGAAGGATTCACTCTGAATCAACTGTGCTGGTTTTGCTATTCAATACAGTATTAGAACATAAAATATACAAATATATTAAAAATGGAAAATAATTCTCAGATGAAACACTGACACTGTTATCTCTGAAGGTGTCCAAACCTGATGTATTCACAGTGTTGGAGCCTTCTTGTGTTTTTTTCCTAAAACATATTTCTGCAGAACTGACACTTCTGTGAGCCAGTTCATCTTTAATGAATTTATGTTTTCTGATACTTCTTTCCTGACCATGTTCTTGTTTGATGAAACACCCATGCAACTTTTCCTCACTCATCTGTCTCACTTTTATTTTGAGAACTCTTCAGGAATAGCTTTTGTTCTCATGTCAGTTCTTTGTTGAGGAACTGGCTGTCATGATGTCCTGCCCCCAAGACTTGGAAGTGATTCACAAAAAAAGTAAGTTTAAAAAAGATGACACCCAGTTTGGGCTGTATTGCGTATTTGAGATAGCATGCTTCACCCACAGGACAAGATGGTAGATGCTGAATTTAACTTATTCCCAGTAAAGAGCCTCTTCAGTGACCCATATAGACACCTCTTCCTGACAGCACAGGAACAAATTATCTTTACTGCCAAAGTTTTATTTGCAGAAAATTCAGTTTTTGTTCCCTCTTTGCAATTTGTGTTCTTTCACATTTAGAAGCAGCTCGTAATTACAGGGTGTTTCTAATTTTCCAGGGAATGTGGACATTTTGGAAAGAAATACAGTATTAACAGCAGTGGGGTGAGAATCTCCAAGAAGGTAAGCTTAGATCAATACACTCAGAGCCTTTTGCTAACTTGGATCCTAAAGTAGAGGGGACACACGATGCACTCCAGGAAGGAAAGCGAAGTCTAGAAGGTGCCTGAAAGCAACTGTACCTCACTGACAGAATGAGGTGAGGTCGTCCTACAGCACTGCAGATGGAGTGAAGCAGAGACTTTTTATTTGTTGAGTGCATGAAAACATCTGAGGCAAAGGAAAAGCTATTTCAAATGGGCATTAGCATGCCTGTTGGCACTCTCAGACTGATATCAAGGGCGCCCTTGAGCTCGGAGCCAAGTGGAGGTACACCCCTCGAGAAGCCGAGGTGACAAAGTGCAGGTGGAAATGCTGTTCAAATGTATATTTAATGGACATGGGGATAAGCTGTGTTCCAGCCAGTGAAGGTAGGAAAAAAAAGCACAAAATCCCCCTCTAACCATATCTCATGGTCGATAACACTAATGGGAAGTAGAACTTTGAAACCAACAGAATTACTCTAAAGCCAGCAAATTGAACTGCAGAAATGAGTGGACAACTAGCCATTTTTAAACCCACTGCCCAGTGGGTCATGTGTGTTACCCTTTCTGCGTGATATGTGGGGAAGGTAGAGCAATTAGAGCCTGGCTGCAGAGTCCAGCTGAGGTAGTATGGATTTGTTTGGGTTTTTTCACTCTAGATCTTCATTATGATTTTTGTGGTGATTAAAGGGAAATTATCCAAATCAGAACCAAAGTAGAAATTTCCCCTCTGCCATTTGCTAGCAACGGTCACCATTTTTCAGTACCTATAGGGAGAATACTTCAAAGTTTCATTATCAATAAATATATTCAAAATGCTAATGTTAGTTGCCTTAGCAATATTTGTTTGTTTCTTATGAAAGACCTCTTCATGCAGTTGCAGAAGTTTCTGGATATTATGAGCCAGTTCTTGCTTCCGTGTAGACCCTGAGAATTCAGCGTTTATGGTTTGCTCGTTCTTATTCTCATCCAGCTGTGATGTGGAATCTTCCCACTCACTTGGTTTTTGCAGGCTAATATTCACCAATTTTGGCATTCATCTCTCCTAACCATAGTTATTAAAAAATTACACAGTTTATCTGAGTGAGTAGTCTGGGCCGCCCCTGTAGTCAGTGGTGAGACTCAGGCAGGTTGATTCATTCCATCCTCCCAGGTATCACCCTCTGGAGGTGCCTGAGTCTCTACAGGGAGACAGATGGCCGAGGTTAGGTGAGGTGAACCTCAACCCAAGTGCTCAGCAATAATGGCTTGGCGCGTGCCCAGAACACCTGGGGTTCCCTGGGGAAATCACCCTTCCAAACGCTAGTTAGAACTTGCACCTTTTAGCATCCAGAATTAAAGGAGTTTTTGTGTGCTTTCTTTTGGTCCAGTGTACATGTAGGTTTTGTGTGTAATAGGAAAAACTTTGCCCTGTGTTTGACCTACATACTCAAACACAAATACAGCCTTAAATTACATATTCAGTATTTTTATATATCTGCTGTCTGTGTGAACATGCACATATTTTCTGCATAATAATATTCAGATATATGGTTCTCTATGATATTTTACTATTAAAGTGCTGGCAATATGCTCAAAGCTTTACAAAATACAGATAAAGGCAATTCCTGTCAGAAGAAGGTTATAACAAAGATGAACGTTAGATTCACAGGCAGTGAGAGACCAGAAGATTCTGAGTTCACTGTTTGTCTTTTAGCCTCATTTCCTTAGAAAATGAGGCTTCTGTGTTGCACTGTGGGTGAGGTGAGGTGTGTAGCTGTCTTCTCAGTGACTTTTGAGCTGGTTGGCCAGCTTTAGCCAAATATAACCAAAGAACATTTTCTCAAGAGACAAAGCTCTCTGAAAAAAGGCAGCTATTTAGAAGAGAGAATGACCTTACTGTGAAAAAGGTCCAGGGTAAGTCATATTAGGTGTTAGAGTATCTACAAAGGAATCCTTTGTGGAAATCCAAGTAGGGATAGAGCATCACCTGTCACTGGTGTTGTGCTAATCCCTAGGGAATTGGGCAGGGCGACCCATAGGAATCAATGCATTAATGATTTTATGATGCAAGAAACATACTCTATACTAGTAGTGGCCTTTATGTTTGAATCATCCTTAAGAATGGAATACATTAAGAGTTCTCCCAACCACAGGGACAAAGCTTATTAACTGGGGGACAGAGCAGTGGAAGAGATGAAGCTGAGGATTGGTAGAAAGTGTGAAAGCAAAAAAGAAATTAGCATTCCTACATCTTCTCCCAGTTCTCATATGCAGATTTATCTATCTATTCAATATGACATTAAAATTAAAGATATTTTTCTAAAGTAAGGTATTCTTGGCTAGTTTTATCAGGTGAGGGCATCTCTGATTAACTGTGTGTTGTGGATTTCTAGCCTGTGCTGTATGATCACTCACACAGGGGTTAACCTCCCTCATCTACTCTGACACTGTCTTCAAGGTACAGCTTTACCAGCTTATGAAAAGAACTGCCAGATGTCATTGTCCATAAGAGCAGAGGAAGGAGTTTATTGGTCAAATAGCTCAGTTCCTGGCCTGGGTGTTCCTATGAATACAGCTTTATCAACACACTTTATCAAAACCAGGCAGTTCCAGGGTGCAAATAGTTTCCATCCCTGTCTGCTGATGTTCAGAACTAGGAGTATTTTATCAGATGTGGTGCATGCCTCTGATGCACCCAATGTCTATTTTGGGTGCATCTATATCACTAATGATACTGGTGCAGACTTCTGTACTAGCTCTTGGCTATTCTGAAAATGAGAAGAGAGGGGTCAGGTTTCTAAACTGAGATTTTCTTCTTACATGTTCTTGGTTTTAGCACAGGAACAGGTAGACTTGGATTGTTGAACTGGGTGGCACAAAACAGGTGCTGTGTTTCTACCCCACGAATAGCTTCAGCTGTCCCTGGGGCTCTGGGTCATCCTGTGCAATGCAGTTTGCCTAGGAATGTGGGTGCAAGATGCTTTGTGAATCTCTTTCCAGCCCAGCTTGTGGCCTTTTAGGCAAGCTGTTTATTCTGTCTTGCTGCTATTTTGGACTTTCTTCTTCCCAAGAAGCTTTTCCAGAGAAAGCTGAGGGAGAAGGAAACTGTCATAGAAAGAAACTGCCATGGCAGTGATGGCAAGTGTTTTAAGTGTGCCTGCCTACCTGCCCTGCAGCAGCCCTTGGGCTCATGGAAGCTTCCTGATCAGTGGAAGAACTCACTGAGTTACAGACTGTAAGGAGCAGAAATTTCTGCCGCTTTATTCTACATTTCTGCTTTCCCCCGCTCACATACTGGGTGATGACCCAAGATCGTATCATCCAAGACACGCTGCACTTGCAATTGGTGAGGTGTATCAATAGTTTTCATCTTTCTCTAAAACACGAGGTACTGACCACTAGATTTGATTTACAATTAAATGGCAAATCCTACAGTATATTCCCAGGACCCCAGGAGTGATAAGTCATTTGAGTTGTATTTTTAATAGATTGTTATAAATCATTTTTATATTGCCATAATTGATTAAGGTGCTTTAGAGAAACAGAAGACTGCACATTCCCTGCCCCTAGGAGTTTGCTTGCTAAGTACATCTTGAGGTACAAAAGGTACTTTGTGCAATTTTATGCAGTGTGAGCCCTTGCTACTAATGACAGTGATATAAATGTGGCCCACATCCTGAAACAACTTAATGTGTGCTTAACGTGGAGGATTTAGAGTAACTCCCCATGAGTGTGGTGATTCATGCCGGAGAACACACAAGACTGCCTCCTGCACCACCTGCCTGGCCGCCAGAGGTGGCTGTCCTGCCACTGAGGGTCACTTCACACCTAAGGGCCAGCAGCCTAGTGCCATCGACTTGCTGGCAGTGGCCAGGGAAACAGCAGGAGGAATAGGCCAAACCCATCCTCTGGCACATTACCCCAGAGCATTTTAGGGACTTTGTGAGCCAAAGTTTGTTTAATGGGCTGATGGGCCTATCTTCTGTGAGTTTAAGCTTAAACTGAAATCTGTATAGTTGCAGTGTGGTCATATTCCAGCCTGGATAATTCCATTCTGCATTTTCAACTTCCCTTGATGCATCTTCAGATAAAGCATTTGTGCCCTAAAGCTGTGGTGTTTTGTTTGCTATTGCAATTTTGTAGCAGCTGCATTCCACTCCAGAGATAGATGCATTTTGGTGGTAAGTGATCTTTAGGTTTAAATAATCTATAATTCTTTAGAGCACTTTTTGGGCTTGTAAAAGGTGTTATACAAATCAATGAATAATTTTCACTCACCATTGTTTGTAATGTATTCTTAGTTTTCAACTGAAAATAAAATTTCTTTTCCTATTGATTTTCTTCTTTTATGTTTTGCCAAATTGATTTTTCCTTTTCC
Source organism: Ploceus nigricollis (assembly GCA_013399945.1). NCBI lineage: Eukaryota > Metazoa > Chordata > Aves > Passeriformes > Ploceidae > Ploceus > Ploceus nigricollis. The sequence goes on from VXBC01013380.1 coordinate 1,231,316, forward strand.
TAATGGAGCAGAAACGAACATATCTGGATTTCAGTTACTTCACCCTTTTCTGATTCAACATCATTTAGGATATCAGAAGGAATAAAAACAGCTCTAAGGAATAGTATTCATTCATTAACTTCAAGGGAGCTGACACTGTTTTAATCCATTTTAAGGGAGAGCATGTCTTTTGGGTTTTTAAATTTCATCAGTGGATTTGTAAGTGTTCTCTAAACAAGTATTAAAGAGACAAGTATAAATATGATGTTATGACTTGGGAGGGCGAGGTGTGAGAATTAAGCAGAGTTTAAGGTAGGCCAAACTGCTGGGTTGCAGAAGAAAGGTTTGGAGCTCTCACTGAAAATGTGTGCTGGGTTTTGCAGGGGTTTGATGATCTACTTACATTTCTGCACACCAGGGCCCTTCTACATTCAGCTGGAACAGTGACAAGGTAAGTATTCATATGGTATTTTCAGATCAGCTTTGATCAGGAAGAGTCACAGTTGTCTTGAGATACAAAGTATGAACCTCAGATGGTGGCTTGTTTTTTAAGACGCCAAGCACTCCTTTCCATTTAGGAGATTAAGGGGGCATTTGAGCATCAGGTAGCTAAGAAACAACTTGAGAACTTCTGAAATATTTGGCCTAAAAAGGTTGTGAAAGACTAGGTCATTCCCCCAAAGTGAATAGTGTTATCTGAAATAAATTATGTTATCAGCTTCTGAATCAGTGTTTCTTAAGAAGCTCAGCTATGATTAGAGGGTTAATAAAGCCAGTGACTACAGGATAATAGTTCAGGCTACTGTAGAGAAAAATGAGATTAAAAAATACTGAGATAAACAAAATGGTTTTTTAATGTATCAGGTCTTATGAAATTCAACCTTGGGTATAGACAACCAGAGAACTGACTGAAACAGTACTATAAAGTTTAGTATTTATCCTAAGAAGTCATGAAGGACAGGAGATGTTCTAGAGAATGGAAAAACAGCTGAGATTGTGCCTATCCATAACAAGGAGAAACAGCTGAACCTGGGGATTTGTAGTCAGGTTGTTTACCTGCCAATACATGGAACAAACAATCAAACAATGGATCATAAACCCCTTGAAGGGAACAAGGATGTCCTCAGGACAGCTGGCAGGTATTTGTGAGGAGTAAATCACCTGAAACCAATCTCTTTTCCTTCTGAGACACAGCAACAGACCTTGTTGGTTGGAAAAAACCAGTGGTTGTCAGGTGTTTTAATTTTAAGAAGGTTTTTCATACTGTTTTACAAGACACAGTCAGAAGCAATATGGCAAAACCAGGATGAGAGGAAACTGTCCTCTGAGGTCAGTACACAGGTGTCCGGCAAGCTGTAGTCAGAGACCAGTTCCCAATGTTACCTGTGAAACTGCAAGGGGATTTTGAGTGGGTTGGTTTGGGATTTGTGCTGGGACAGAGTGTGATGCAGAGAGATGGTGGAATGCAGAGGTTCTTGTTTGCTTTGCAGGCTGGGATGGGCTGTGGGACAGGTGGAGAATGGGTTCAGAATGTAAAGTAACCTGGAGAAGTTGGATGAGTGGCCTGTACAAAATGGGGCATGGACAGCTGCAAGACTCTCCTCTGTTGAGGTAGGAACACTGAACAGCATTAATGCAATGAGAGTAGGTGACTTCTTGAAGAGAAGGCTCTGGGTTTTGCAGTGGATCATCTTAGAAGAGGTAATAGGTGAGATGTGAGTCAATAGGGTGACAGACTTTTGATCGACCAGGAACATGATCCGTGAGAGAAGACTGAACAAACTGGGGTTGCCAAATCTAAAGAAGAAAGAAAGAACATGATAAATCTTGAAAGGTTACAAAAACCAGAAAAAAATAATCTGTACTTTTTGTCTACTGGGACAAGGGGTAATGGGCTGTAACCTCAGTGAGAGACATGGCTTAGATGCCAGCAAGATCCTTCTACTAGTGATAATTGCAAAAAGAGGAAATAGCTTGCTTGGAAGCATACCAAATGTCCATCCTTGGGGGTTAGACAGATTACAGTCCAGAACAACGTAGGTCTTATTTACCTTGCCGTTGGGAGATGAACTAAATGTCCTTCTGAAATGCCTTTCAACTTCAATTTCTTGAATTTAAGAATCTTGTAAACTACATTTTAATCTCCTCTCATTTTGGTTCAGGTAAGCCTACCTAGTCTATGAAGAGTTAAGAATTTTCCTTATTATCTTACAGAATAGTTAGCATTTAGCATCAATTCAAATGGCAAAGTCTTATGATTCGCTCTCCACCTTTGCTCAGCCTTATCCATTACTCTTAAACCAGTTAAATAAATATGGTTTAACCGCAGTCTACTGAATAAATGTTCTCTCTTTATTTCTCTGTATGTATGTCTGTACATATATAATATATATATATATTTGAAATTATGATTCCATTTATCCCAAGTTTCTGGAATTTATTGATTTTTTTAACAGTGTTTAAATTACATCCACTTTTATGGAGACAAATCTGTTGAAGAATTAAACAGCAAAGTTTGCTCCAATCTATAAACATGACAGGGGGATGATTTCCTCTCATTTGCTAAATATACTGCTCCTTAGTTGGAGACATAAATAAGAATGTTGCCTAAGTAGGTCATATTTGAGCTAGGGCTTTTCAAAAGACATGAAAGCACCCACCGTGAATATACACTTCAAAGCCAGAACCCATTTTTTTGTGCACATTTTGTTCCCGAG
>VXBC01013380.1:1234199-1306981 GCA_013399945.1 Ploceus nigricollis
GGGGGTGGGCAGGAGGGAAGGGGGAATCTTTCACTTCTAAATGGAGGCAAAGGACAGACTTCCTCTTCTCCTTATTGTTAGATAGCTAGTTTGATTGGATGCCAGGAGCTGAAAGGAGGCAGCGTGCATTTTGAAAGGCTTTTCGAGGAGCAAATCTGAAATTAAACGACAGATAATATTTATAGAGGTTAGCGAAGTTCACTTCACCCTGCTCTCTGTAGCAGTGCAGTTCCAAATTCAAGATTCTTGATGGATTTAAACCCTTTTTCATCAGCAATAGTCCAACCTGATCTGCCTGTCACTTTCTAAAACGATGCCTTTCTGACTTCTCCATGTAGCTCTGAAAGGGGAGGAAGCTTCCTCACTAATATGTCACTCAACCCACCCACCTAGACACCCACAGCTTGTTTGAAGCCAGCATAGGAAAAAAAAAGACCACCACACCACACACCCTGGATTGTAGCCATGCTGAAGAAAGCACTTCTTTAAATATCAATATCAGTGAACATTGGTCCTAGAGGTGAAGCCAGAAATAAAACCCTGCTTAACTTGTATCTCAAGTCACCCCTCAATCTTACAAAACAAGCCAAGCTGTGCATTTGCTATTTTATGTGCAAATCAGTGGCAGCATCACTGTGTGTTATATTTGCACAAGAAGTTTTATTTATTTGCATTGCAGAGTGCCCATCACTCACACAGGAACTTTGGGAGCACCACTGGGTGCCGTGTGACTCATGAGTTGCCCTACTCAGTGTCCAGTTGGTGACACGTCTATAATGGCCTGAGGAACAGAAGGACTATCCAGGGTCTGGGGTTGGCTCTGCAAGGAACTGGCTGCAGTGCCATTGCAGTAATGTGGAAAGTGACACAAAAGTCAGGGAATGGGTTTTGTTGGAACCAGATGCCAGCAGGAGCAGTGATTGCTGGGGAAACAGGAGGGCTTCAGACCTAAAGGCCGTGTGCATATGCCTGAATAAGTCCACAGTGATGGACTGAAGGGCTGAGCTCAGCTCTGGGGGTCTGCAGGTCCCAGGACTGTGCCTGGGAGGAGGCTTTCATGTGATATAAAGAGCTTCTCTGGTGTCTTTGGCACAGTGGCCAGGCAAACTGCCCAAGGAGCAAAACCTCTTTCTAAATATCTGAAAAAGGTCTTCTGGGGCAATCTGTGTCTTCCCACCCTGAGGCTGATAACATCCACCATTACCACCACTCTCATTGCAGACAACCCTGACACAAGTGAATACATCTAGTGCATCACCACTCACATGTACAACAATTCTTTGGGGAGCACTTGTGTTTTCTGGTGTCTAAAAAAAGGGCAAACTGCCTTTCTTCCTGCATTTGAAAATGCCTCCATGACACAGTCCTAGCAAGCCTGTGAAACACAGTCAAGATTCAGAGCAGGATGGACTGGTTCACAGCAACACCTGGCAGCGGGATATATGGAAGCACACTGCCATATACAAGGAAATTAATTTTTTTACCCATTACAGAAAGATAGAACAGCATAAGAATAAGTCTTCAAAAGACTTAGCAATTTAGAGCAGAGTGAATGTGAGTCATCTATCCAGTAAAAGCTGTGCCAGATGCAGACACAAAGTAGTTCAGCACCTTAATCCCACTTAGGCAATGCTTGTCCTATGACAGGGAACATTTTCTGTCAGTTCGTGGGGCAGTACATGCACATGCATGCATACACACGAACTTCAGTGTAATTTGGGGTTGTTCATTTTGCTGATCGGTTTGCCATCTAGTCATCTTAGGGCATTTTTAATATGTCTCAAAGTAATTTGGAAGTGTATAAATTTTGCATTTTGGTCCAGAGATTGTCAATATAGGCACTAACTGTAGAGCTGCCTAAAAATTTGGATTTCAGTTTGAAAGAAATGCTGTTGTTTTGAAATGTGATGTATATTAAAGCAAGCAAAAGAAAGAAACACTGAAGAAATTTCTAGCAGCTCTACAGGGTCTGTACCTACTCAGTGGAACAGAGAGGACAGTGGAATGCAGCCTTGCTAGCAGTTCGCAAGACTCTGGCTCCAAGGCAGTTCTGCAGGGAAGGAGACCCTGAGTGCTGAACAGGTGTCCCAAATCCCAAGCCTCACCTCCAAAGCCTTGAGTGAGGTTCCCAGACAGTTGAGATGTCTGCTGTGTTTGGGAAAGCAGCAGCAGTTTGGGAAGGAATGAATTTCTATTTTCTGATCAGAAAATTTCTGACCAGCTTCTCTTCTAAAGGCTTTGGTGTTATTCTGTTTGTGGAATGGGAAAGCTGCAGAGTGCCTCCTTTCTGGATTAATCCTGAAATCCTTAGACAGCCTGGTTTCAGTCTGAGCGTCAGAGCTTTTGGAGGTAGAGCGTGACAGGTGGTATGGCTGATGAGAAACACTGGCCAAAGTGCTCTTTGCTCTAGTAGCTCTAGGCTTGTAGATGATTCCCCAGGTGATGTTTTCAGCCAGTCAGAGAGATCTTATCTTACAGAGAAGCCCAAGGTTTGAAGCTGGGGAGGGCTTATACCTTCACCTCACTCTGCCTTGCAGAAGAGCAGCTTTCTGGACCTTGTGAGAGAGATTCTGAGGTCCTGGAAGATGAAGTCAGACTGTTTTGGTGAAGGTTAAACATGACTGCTGTCCAAAGAGCTGCTAACTATATGAGCGTGGAGGTGCTAAATGTATAAGGTGCCTCAGATTGCTTGTAAGAAGGGTGGTAGTAGTGGCAGACATTGTGATACTGTAATGTGACTTACTCAGCTGTTTCCCATGCTTACCATGACTTTATTTACCTATTCCTTGTATTGTTCAGGTTGTCTGGATGGGGAAATGTGTACAGTTGGGAGTAGATATGACTTTTGAAACACAGACCCAGGGTCATGTGAAAAATGCATGTGGCTGTTTTGATTGCAATCAGTTGTGAAAATGCAAGAGGATGAAAGATTTTTGCTGGCTTGCTAATAGGTGCATGTGTATTCTTTTTAATGCTATTTCAATGAAAACACCTGGAAATGAGCTGAAGATTTGAGGATTCAGGGAAGGAAAATGAGCTGCCAGTGCTGAAGGCAGCCAAGTTGAGTAGCAGACAGCAATATGCTACAGCTTGTGAGGTGCTGCTGGGAGATGGGGGAACAGAGGAGCACAGAGGTCAGTGCTATTAACTCTGTGTAGTGGTACGTGTGAGTGAGAGCAGGGCTTTTTCAAGCTGGCCTATTAATTTTTTACCATATTTTGCTGATTTTTTTCATCTTCAGTTTTATAAGGAGGATACATTTTTGGTGAGGGCTTGCAAGCTGCCCTTAGAGGAATTGTGTAGAATCACATTGCCGGATCTAGCAGTGGTCTCTCTGAATTCAAGTGGTTGGTCCCCGTGACTGACTCAGGGGAACAGGATCGGCCTCTTGGGGGTCCAAATCTTCCTGGCTTCTTCACTTGGCTGCTCAGCTCACCTGTGAAATGCATGAGCTGTAAGCACACGAAACATGAAGGCATAAAAGCCGGCCAGCAGCAAAGAGCTAGAATTGGCCAGCAGCAAAGTGTGGTGCAATGGTAATTAACTTCCATGATGGCAGCTCTGGGAGAGGTCACATCGGGCACTGTGGGAGATTTGGTGTGATGGACTGGAAGCACTGCTGGGGGTGTCACGGGCTGGTGGCAAAACCCCCTCGGGACCAGGGAGCACAGCAGGGTGCTGGAAAAGAGCAGCCCTGAGGGGAAGAGATAAAGAAAAGGGCCCTTTGGTGCTTTCTGTGTCCCTCTTGCCCCTCCAAACGTGGCAGCTGCTCAGAGAGGCCATGAAGTAAGTGTGTTTCTGCTGAGTGCTTGCTGTAAACAGTGCGTACAGCAGCACTGATTATACATCAGCTCGCTGGGTTAACTATAGCATAGTAATTAAAGGGGTGAGAACATTTTGGAGTACTTTCCACCACTTGTTGTCTGTGTAATCCCCCTGTGTTTGGCAATAAATAGAACTTTTAAGTTTAATTAATATACACTTGGCTGGCTATCCATTTAAAAGCATGCTTCGGTGGCCTGAGACATTATCCACTTATGCAGAGTGTTGCTGGAAGAGCTGGTGCAGCACTGGAGAGGGAGTGCAGGGCCAGGGCAAGGGGTGCTGCCGAGCCCTGGAGCAGGGAGGCACAGCTTCGTGTCCCAGGGAATGTAGGTCAGTGGGCAATTCAGAGCATGCTCTGACACAAGCATACAGGCACTGCAAGAGAAGGCAGAGTAAATAAACAGCTTTTCTCCTGAATGTGGGGCAGCTTGGGCTGTTTTTAAAATTTATTTCTGAACGCTGGGTTTCGTAAGTGAGTTCCTCCCAGGCTGAGGTGTCAGAGGGTCAAATGAGTCTTGAGAGAAAAATGGAGTCTAGTATCTCTCTTTTTCCCTCAAACTTCTTTTGTGTAGGGCAGTTCAAACCATTGGGGTTTTTTGTGGGTTTCTTTTTTTTTTTTTTTAGAGTTTAGCAGAAACAACGGCAACAAAAAAATTGGTTTGGATTAGATCAAATATACATTCCTTCCCTCCTCCTCCCCTCCTGGGATGAAACAAACAAACAAATCATGCCGTTTAGCACCATTGTGTCATTTGCCCCGGAACAAGCCATTTCATTTCATGTGCTTTTTGAAAAGCAGAGGCGAGGAACAGCTAGAGTTTCATAAAACTGCCAGAGGACTTGGACTCCAGTCCCAGCTCCAGTGAGTGCTGAGTTATTTATCTGCAGGAGCAGGGTGTCAGCAGGAACTATTTCAGGCCCCCCTTTACTCCAGAATGCACTCCAGGCTGATGTTTGGAGGAATTTTCTGTGGGTGGCAATGACTCTGTGAAGGTGAAGGAATGAGTTCAGCTGCAATGGATGCACAAAGTGAGCCATGGAAGAGAAGTGAGGGTCAGGGTGGATGGGGAAAAGACTTTACTTGGAGAGGAAAGAGAAGAGTTCAGGAATAAAGCAGGTCTATAATGCTGCAGCTTCTGCTTATTTCTTTCAGTCTCTGATACTATTCTTCTACTGCTCTCCCTGCCTCTTCTGGTTCTTTACCCCATGCCTGCTCACCTCCTATTCTCATGTGTTTTTTTGCCTTCTCAATCTTTCCCTCTAGATCAGGTGCTTTGATCTGGGAAGTCAAGTTAGTATGCCATGTAAACTGGTAACTTATCCTTCCTAGTGATGAGCTAGTGTATGTAGGGCTGTATGTCTTGAAGACCCAGTTGTAGGTAACCAGCTTTAATTTTCACAGTTGTTTGTTTGTTTGTTATTTTTATTTTTATTTTTGTGTTTTCATTGATTTTTTTCAATTTTAAAGTGCTCTGCAAGAGCAGATTCACTGGCCTATTCTGCAGGGTGGAGAGTGTGAGAAATGTCCTTTCTCCTGACTTCAGGGGGGAATGAAACAACACTTGTTGTGTACAAATAATTTGTCCTATTTTCTCCATGAGTTCCAAGAAGAGAGGAAGTGTTTTCCCAAGGAAAACCTCTCTCTGCATTATCAGTAAAGGAGCCTGAGGTGGCTGGCTCAGGTGCAAGTGTCAGCCGTGGGTGTCCGCCTATGCCCGGAGGAGCAGTGTGCTCTCTCTGATTGGCCTGCACAAAGGCAGTTGAATTAGCAACAGAGGGTCCAAAAATAAGCAGATTTAATAAAGAAAGCTTCATGGCATGGTGGCTGGGGCCGTGCTGTGCAACTAATTAACTTGCTAACCCTGTGGAAGCACTTCCAAAAATGAACTCCTGTTCTCTGCTCCCGCGCTTCCTGCATTCAGCTTCCTGCGCTGCTTCAGCTTCTGCTCCCTTCCCCAGGCGGTCAGCACAGCAATGTCACTTATGCCTGCTGTGTGTACAGGAGGGACATGTCACATCTTGTGCCTTTCCTGGCCTGCCACTGTGACCTTCTGCAATAGCTGAGAACATCAGCTCCCCCTCCCTGAAGTGGGGCAGCTCTTTTGGTGAAAGAAGACTTCTCCTTTCTTTGGGCTTTCCTGACATGCAGTAGTCATCCACCAATATTTGTATATAAAGACAAGGAGACAAGTGCTTTTTTGAGTTGTGCTTCCTTTTCTTCATGGCAAGTGGAGTGTTTTCCATCTGCACAATTATCAAAGGCATAGATATGCTTCTCTTTTACATTGTGAGATTTATCAGCAATGAATGTGAAACATAGCTTCCTTTTTTCTAAGTCATTCTGTTTTGTCCATTTGCAGAAATATCCTGATTTTCATACTGTGGCTTGAAATGCCTGGCTCTGGCTATTTGTACCTGCTTTGTAATAGCCCCACTTGAGAGGTAAAAAAGGAGGCTCTAAAGCCCAGTTCCAAGATTACGACCGGCACATTATTTTAATTTAAACTCACCTCCTGTTACAACAGAGAATCAAGGTGTAAGTGTGTAAAGTGCTTTGGGAGCCCTGTGATAAAAGGCCCTATAAAAACATAAATGTAAGCAGATGGCAGTCACAACCTGCCTGGTAGGAGCAACACACAAGCTCACAGAAAAGGGTGTGAACTCAAGCCCTTCCCGAAATGATCTTGGACAACAATAAATGTAACCTTTGCCAGGGCCTGGGCATTTGTAATGTAGACCCCATTATTTCTCACCACGTTGCCTCAGCCTGAGACACAAACTAAATCATTGGGTTGCACCTCCAAGCACGTTTCAGGCTTTGTGTGCCTGTTTGAAAAGAGATCCGTGACTGGAACAACACCAATGGCAAAATCATGGCCATGGCTGTATCTCAACCACTTTGATGTTGATATCCTCAAGAAAAGGCATAAGATAAGAAGCCCTTGGGTACCGCATCACCAGTTTGTAGTTAAGCTTAGTCTGGCCCATGATGTGCAGAAATGGAAAGGAGTGAAATGTAAGGAGCAAGATGAGCATAATGAGCAAGTGACGTGTGTTTCCTGAGGAAAAGGGAGAGCTGATCTTTTTTCTACCCTTGCCTGTTCTTCTAAACACCATTTTTTCCCCAAAGGATGGATTTTCTCTTTATCTAACTTGTCTTTTTTTTCCCTGCTGTGAAATGTTTTGGGTCAGATGATATTTTGCTGGGCTTTAGAAAACTGCTAAGAATTAATTAATCCGTAATTAAATTGATGGGGAAAAGACATACAGAACTGTTAATAGAATTACATCCTCAAAAGGAACAAAAATAAGACAGTTTCCTTTAATTTCTCTTTTTTACGGTTTGCAATGTGTCAGATTTCTGACCAAGTTCGAGTTTAGACAAAGTGCATGTGGCAAAAGTTGGAAGTGTTGTAATGCTGCCTACTGTGATTTGTATAAACATTTAGGATCCCCTGGAGAGGAATGTAATCCAGGGTTCCCTGCTTACACAGAAACACTCAGAACAATATGACATTTGAAAGAAAAGAAACATTTTTAATTGGATTTGTGCTGACTATTTTTGAAATACAAAGAAGACACTTTATCCAGTAAGCTGCAGATTGTTTGCAGTCACAGGGAATCGGCAGGCCTGAAATTAGCTGCAGGACAGCCCTGGCTGTTGTTCTGTGAGCCCAACAAAATGTGAGATTTAAAGGAAAAATACTAATGATAAGAAAAGGCTGGAAAATTCAAGCCACATGTTTCTCTAAGTTTATGCGAGTTAGGCTGAACAGATCATGTGATTTCCTCATGCATTCCTCAAATTATAAAAAAATTGAAGGGGAAGATTGTCAAGTTTGTCTTCTGACTAGAATACTTGCTATGGGATGGGGCAGATCCTGGCATGTGCTCTCCTACTCCCTCACTGGGACTGTGCTGCCAAAGGGTGACCTTGGCTTGCTCCCCAAGACCTGCCACCTCACTCTGAACCCCTTGTACCTTTGCGGATGTCCTTCGCTGCTTTTAGCACCCATCCCCCTGCTGTTAGCAGGAGAGGGGCTGCTCAGGCACTGCTCCCAGTTTCATGCTGGGTTGAGTCCCTTTTCTGTTTGTATTGAACGTGAAGAGAGGAGATACCTGTTGTTTCATCAGCAACATCAAAGAGAAGAAAATTGCTCTCCAGTGTATCCAAATTTGCAACATCCCTTGGCTTTTGTAGTAATAGAGAGAGGATATTAGAGGCTTTTAGTAAAGGTATAAAGCCTGGTTTTATTTCCCTTTTCCTTCCATTGTTGCATTTTTTTTCTTTCTTTGCATTGTTGATCAGTGAGGTCTATCGGTAATGTTAACAGGCCTTATTTTGCCAGATGCAGCATTCCTCTTAACCTCAGGAGCAGCGGAAGAATCACTAAACTTAAGGTGAGAATAGGCTTCAGAGCAGATAGAATGCAACTAAAGGCAACTAAAAGTTCAGTGCCTCTGTAGTTGTTTGTATTTATTATTTCCAAGTATTAAAAGAAAGATGTATTCCTATAAAAATAAACGATACAAGCTCAGGTTTACCCTACTGATCTTTTGGCACCTCATGGAAAACGTAAAATAAGGAATATTTCCACTCTGGCCTCCTTCTATGTAACTTGTGAAAAAAAAATTAATATTTTCATGGGGAATTTAAAACTGCACACGATCTGAGGGCTCCTCTGGAGGGGACTGTTGCTTCCTTGACTCGAGTGACTACACACCTACCATAAGTATCTCGTCTGGGTACTCATGATTAGCTTGTAAGTGAAGTTCTGGACAGAACAATTTGTACGTGACAAGATCCCATAACTGCTGTTTAAGGAAGGTGCGGGCTAGGTTGGTTCCAGTAACTGTTTGGCAGAGCTGTTAGCACATTAGGTCAGGATTAATAGAGCCAAGTGGGTAGGAATGATTTTTTGGAGGGACTTGAATAAGGAGGGCTCCTAGAGAATGAGATTTAAGGTGGGGCAAAAAGAAACAGGATGGGGAGGAGGACTGAGAGTAAGGGCTTGGAAGTAGGGACAAGAAAATTAAGCTGAATATGCCTAAGTAACAGATAAATGCTTATGCTCTTATCACCTCTTCATTAAAGACCTCTCAGAAAAGTTCTTAAGAAAGAAGACAAAAACCTCTCTTGTCTATGGATGATGGTCCCCTCCTTTTGAGGAGGGTGCCAGTCACAGCAAGGAGAAGCTAAGATAAAGAGGAATGCAAGGGGGGATGGTTCTGCAAGACAGTTTTGGGAGGTGACCCTCATATTTCCCAACATTAGCGATCTACAGGTATAGATGTCGTGGCTGAGCTAGTTATCCTGAGTTCCCTTTTTAGTCAAAGGAGAGCCACGGCTGCTTTTAAGGTGCAGTTCAGCTGAGCTATTTTAGATGTCTGCTTAAAAGTGTGATGAATCCTACTTTGCCTGTTTCCATTGATGAAAACAGAGTTGAGGGATGTTAACTCAGATGCAAAATCTATGGTTTATAAATTACTATGAAATGATCTCTAGTCTTGCATTCACTTCCAAACAAAACTGCCAAATATTTGTTCTTTCTGGACAAATCTTACTCTTGCATGATCCAAGTAGGACTTTTAGGTGGTCAAGGAGACTTACAAGACTGATATATTTAAGAAAAAGCAAAATGAGATATTTTTGGTAAATTGCATTTCCTTATTAGTCATCACTTCCCTTTTTATTCTGAGAAACAGCCCTCTTCAGACGTGTTCGCTTTATTTGGCAGAAATGTAGATAACTCCAGATGTTGCTGATTCTTTTTCAGTTCCTTGCCTTAGGAAACTTCAGTTGCACCTGAGAGAGAATAGAAGCCAACCTGGAAGAAAAATAAAAGAGATATATAATAGCCTTGATAGAGGAAAAGAAAAATCAGATTAATTTATACGCTCTGGATGATCTCTAATTGTTTCCTTAAAGATGAATTAAAAGCCTTTTTATTCACAAAGAGCTGAGTTCAGGATCTTGTACTTCTCCTCTTAGAGTTCAAAACATCAATGATAAAGAGCTGGATTTTCTAGCTTCCCTTAAGGGTCTACTATTGCAATGGAAAACAGAGCACTAAACGTAGCAATTGGCAAGTAAGTAGACGTGATAATAGGCTTTGATATTAAGGAGCAATATCCTTGGCTTACATAAGTAGGTGCCATCTTCTTATTTCAGCAGAGGTCTGCTTTTTGCCCCAGATTGGCAAAAAATTTCCCCAGACTGAGGCACCTAGATTTTTAGCTATGGAGTGTTGTAATTTTAAATCTGCAAATACAATGTGTTATTCACCAAGGCTTTCACACTTTTGAAGTTTGTTGAAGGATATTCTTGATGTTCTAATCTACTAAGGATAAAGCCTGAAAAAACACTGATTTTTTTGCCATTCTTTAGGATACGTTTCTTTGCTTACATTTTCTGTTAAATCAACAGAGGTTGATGAGGTTAATGACATACAGACCTTTCCCCTCCAGAACAGCAGTTCATCTCTAGGTCACACTGCTAGACACTGAAAGTCATTCCACCTAAAATAAGATAGAATAAAATTAAATTAAAAAAAAAAGAGAAAAAATATGTCATCCACTTAATGACAAGTAAGAATTCACAAGCCTGCAACCCATGAGATAGAGCTTTCCATGTCACTAAGCAGAGTGAGCAGGCCTGGAGTCTGAGTAACGTGTCAAAGTGTTCCTCTGTGCAACCTCCGGAAGGCTCAGCAGACTTTTCTGTCCAGGGCTGGAAGATACCAAGATTTCCAGGCTATTATCTTCCACTGGAATAACATTCAGTCAAAGATAACTTGCCCCTTCTGGTGAAAGTACTTCCATATAAATAAGGGAAGGAGTGGTGTTCTTTGGAAAGCAGTGTGGTATCACTTCTGACAGATAACAGCGATTGTGATGAGGAGTAAACACCTCAGTCACCGAGTGATGCAGAGCATGCTGATGCACCCTGGAAGCAGCACCACGGAACCACAGCTGAAGGCTGAATCACTGCTGTATCTAATTAGGCACATCAGTTTAGATATGCAAGCCTCCAACTGTCTGAGAAAGGCTGAGATTGCTAATACCAATCTGTTATTGTCCTCACGGCTCAGAAGAGGTGATGGTTGATAAGATTAAAGAAATAGCATTTTGTGTTAGAGCGGTCAGTAGCTTTCTGGTTGCTTGTTGGGGGGAAGGTAGGGCAGGCAGTTAAGTGGTGTTGCATCATTTTCTGATTTGGCCCTCTGACGAATGTCAAGGTAAAGAAATAAATCGCTCGTATTTAATGTGTTGGTGAATAACAGCAGCCCCTTGATTTTCTAATGCAGTGTCATTTGAATTGTATATGCTATTGAATCAGACAAAATATGTATTTATGCATTAGGTTTCTTCAAAATTCCTAGTATGTTTTTTAACAAGATGCAGGAAAAATAAACTGAAATGCCGATCTTTTTATTCCTGGGTTGTTTGTGACAAAACCTCAGCAATGTCCTGTGCCGAACATGATTCACGTAAGGCGCAGACAGCGGATACTGAGTTTGAAAGGGGGCTAATCAACAATCTTTGGAATAAAGAAGTATCTTAACTCAAAAATGTTGATGCATGAATGAATGTAATTCTCTGTGCACTGAGTTACTGTTTAGGGGACACATCTACTGTAGCAACCACAGTGAATCAGTTCGGTGCCATTCACAAACAAATTAAGTTGTAAAATCTCACCGTATGTGTATGTGTGTGTCTAAATATCTCTAGAGAAATTATTTATTTATTTTCTACTTTGCTCAAATTTTTCCTCTTCCAGTGCACTCAGTTCATTCCTGGAGTCACTCTATTGACGTTAACAGTGGGGTATCAAGGAGGTATTTTGCTCTTCTACATTTTTAGGATAAAAGTTTCTGGGACAAGGCCACACACAGCTGCAGGCGAGCTGTCTGATCCAGGCAGGGGACTGATGTGGGGGTGGAGGAAGGTCTGCTTCTCTGGCCTTGGGGGACAGCACAAATCCAAGTGTGTGATAGAGCAAGGCAGCAATGCAGAAATGCTGAAGAAGGTGGATGTCCTGGCCCCTAGATTTTTAGGGACAATTTGATGAAGGATTGTTGGAGGGGCCCAGGGAAGGTGTGCCTTGTGAAAGAGCCTTGCAAAGAGCAGGTATGAAGGAGGAATGGTGCAGGGGATGTCAGAGTGCTGTGGCAGCTCATCTCATTGATGGCCAGTTGGACAAGGAGCCTTTGTGCTCTGCCTTTCAGGCATACAGTAGTTGAAGACAAGGGATAAGGGGACACTGAAGAAGGAGGATGAACAGATTACTCTTGCTGGGAAGATGATGCTGTGAGTCTCTAACCAGGCAGTGTTGAGTATTGCAAATAGCCTCTAAGTTGTCTGAATGAATACGAAAATGCAGGATCCTCTTGAAAATTAGGGCACAGTTCCATGTTATGGATCCTTCATCAATGGATCCAATATACCCTCTCCCACCCTTCTTTGCCCCCACACAAGGATCTGCTGTTTCCACTGCTGTGTCTGTTCTACTGCTGGTGTGTCCAGGACTGGTGAAAATGAGATGACTAAGGAAAAAAAGATTATGACAGGAAGAAAATAGAAAACCAGGTGGATAATAGGAAAAAAAAAGTGCTCCTTTAGGACCAAATAATTGTATATCTCTGAGTTAGCTGAGTTGGTGCAAAGGAGAGGGATAACCAAGCCTTCTTGGGGATTGGAGGGGACAGAGATGAGTAGGGGTGATGGGGGTGGGGCTGAAAATTTTTTAGCCAACACTACTCCCAAAGGATAGGAATGGGATTCATCTAATGTTTCTAAAAAACCAGGTGTGCATATGGACACTGATCATGTCTGGAGAGGAAGAGCTCTACCTGGTCTAATAAATAAGCTCCCTATTGCTGAGCTGCTTTTTCTGTCCTCCATGAGGCACTCCAGATGCCCAGCTGACCCAAGTACCTGAGTCTTAGAGCACTCAAATGAGCTCAGATGAGTGCTACCCATACCCTATGAATAGTTCATATATAGTCCAAGTTTACAAGTAAATCCATTAACTAGCTTGATTATAAACAGATTCTGTAAGCACCTAAGATTGGACCTATTTTAATGACGGAAAAACCTCTTGTCTGTAGGTTACATTGTTAAAGAAATATGATCATCTTCCACTTAGTGCCATTATTTGCCAAATATAATTTCTTGCCAGCACTGAAAAATCATGTTCTGCTGGAGGAAATTCCTTAAACACTTGCTATGTCTCAAGATTGCTTCCCTCCTCTATTGTTTCTAGAAGGAATAAAACTGCAGAGTGCTTCAAGCAAAAGAAAGACCTCTGCTTTTCTTTGTGATTTGAATGTGACTTAACCTCTTCTCTAAGGACAGCTGGCCTTTGTTCTCCGGTGGGGGATACAATGAAGACATGATACTGGAAAGCTGGAAGACCTTGCTCAAAGAGTCATTTTATCTAATATGGTGCCATAGCTGCTACAGTGACTCTGTAATCATTTTATGTTTACTGGCTATAATAACCATATGAAGTGAATGTGCTACATGGTATACTGCATACAGTAAACCCAAGGCAGAACTAAGGTTATTTAGGTACCTATTTGAATATAATTAGAAACTATTTCTTTAGTTTAGAATACTTGGTTTAGAGATAATTAAATAACCCTGTAAAAGACACTGTAAAAGATAAATATGTATTTAGTCACCCGGCTATTTTGCTAGAGTTTTGGTCTGGCAATTGTTACAGCACTGCATAACTATAACTCAGCAATATGGTATGTAATACATTATTATAACCTGGCCATTGATCAGATGAACTGCTGCTTCTGGCTGATTCTCTAAGCCAGCTGAAGCTGGTCTTGCATCCCAAGCTAGATCAGTGCACTAAGTCCCCAGCTGACCAGAAGAGCTATGTTTTATTTATCATAATTGTAATAACATTGTCTGTTCTTAACTAAGGGGTTCTGCTTTTGTTTATATCCTGTTTATAAACTAGATTAATTCCATTGCCATTTTCTTACCTGGAACAACTACAGATGACTTTATTGAACCCTTAGTTGTTGCCTAACACTTTTAATAACCCACCTGAATAGTTTGTGATCTCCCGCAGGTAGGGAACAGAGGTATGTTTTAAAAATAAGTCTGTATACTTTGTGTGCCACTATGTGAGACATTTTGGAAGGACTTGGTGTTCATAAAGTGCAGATCGTCTGCCTTTTCATGAGCAGGCTTGTCAATGTGTCCCAAAATAAATGTTTAAATCTTGTACGTTAACTTAGAAAAGATAAACCAATCTGAGATTACTGACTATTAATTAATGTCTGCGATTCTTTTTTTTTCCTTGCACTGTGCAGAATAAAAGGGAGAAACTAACTAGTCTCTGCGTGCCTTTTTCGTAGTTTGAAACTTCTGGGTTTTGTTCCTTTCCCACCCTGTCATCAGTGTAAGCTGCCGTTTGCAGGTTTCCCCCCTTTTTCTTTCCCATTAGTCGCTCTATTAAATATGTTAATTGTAGTGTCCCAGATTGCTGGGAGCTCCTTAAATCAAAGCCATGAGTCTTGGTAGCAAGGCGCTTAGCTATGGGCTTTGCTGATGATAACTGCATCATATGAGTATTCATACAGAACTGATTGAGCCCCTGAGGCCAGATGCTAGAGCTGTTTTGTGCTGCTCTGGCACCATAACGCAAACTTCAACAGAGTTTGTAGGTCTGCTTGAAGCCTGTTTCCAAGTGAGGAAGTCCTGCCATACTGGCTTTGATGCTGGTGTATCTCTTGCAAAACACAGCCCTCACTGCAAGGAGGGAAATGAGGCAGAAAGATGTAGCCCAAATGGTCTGGCCGGGAGGGCCAATCCTATTCATTGCATACTGAGCTGAGAGGAGCTGGATGGTCTTAGTGGTCAATGTTGTTTTTACAGCTCAAGACTTGGAGAGGCCTAAAATAATAACAATAATAACTAACAATTAAGAAATTTATTATTAGTATTATTATTATTACTACTATTACTGCTGCTACACAGTCAAAATTGACAGTGCTCAGTACTGTACAAACACATTGTGTCTGGAGAAACTTGCACTGGCAGCTTTAAAATTTCCCTCGCTGTGCATCTCTGATCCTGCTTTTGGCTTTTCCCAAGGTATATTTGTTGAGATGGGCTGGTACATGCTACATCTTAAAGCAGCTACAAAGGAGCTTTATTTGTACTGCCTGTCATTTCAAGCTGGAGGAATTCAGTATCTATCTCACTGCCTTTGCCATATGCAGTTGGGTTTTCTCCTTCCCCTCTGTAATTCTTCTGGGGACACTGCATAATAAAAGTCTCAACTTAATCAAGAAAAATTCAACATGTGGCACGGCAAGAGAGAGCATCGGGATTTAAAAGCGTAAAGCAAACAAACAAGCAGGCCCTTGTGATGTCAGACTAATAACACATTTGCTGCTGTGCTCTCTGGCTTGCTGGTGTGTGTACTGTTTCCCTGTACAACATTGTTCTGGGCTTTGTTTCCTTCGGCTGCTCGGCCCGAGAGGGTTCCCTGCTGCCAGGGGGCTGCTGGGACACCAGCAGGTGTCTGAATAATTGGAATAAAAATTCTTTTAGAAAGAAGCAGCTTATGGAAAAGAAAACCCGGTCCTCAGATTAAAAAAGTAAAAATAAAATAAGAAAAGGATCTTCATTTTCCAGGGCAATTAGCAGTTTCAAATCTTCCTTTCTCTTAGTTAGAGATAAAATTAAGTCACACACATGAAGGAGCAATTGTTCCAGATTGGAGCAGGTTCAGCATAGCATGTGATCAGGGGAACCGTGCCCTGTGAGCCTGTGAGAAATGGAGGCTGTTTGTGGTATAGAGTCCAGTGCTTGACTCCTGGGTCAACACCACAGAACAAGGCTGTGCTTTGTCACTTGTGGCAGTGCTGCCACGTGAAAAGCCAGTGAAGGACTAGCCACCATTCCACACACAGTCATAGTGGTTTTTAAACCCCCATTTCCCACACCCTTTTTGAGAGCAAAGACTGGCTGCTATAGCAGAAGCTGGCTGCCTAGGCACAGATGGATGTGGGTGTCTTTTGCTGCTTGGGCACCCAGTAGCATCTAGCAGTCCAAAAGGACGTCGATGCTGCGGGCCAGCCTAGCCACAGGGGCCAGCTGGTGGGGCTCCCTCCCCACAGAGGCAGAGAGCATCTCTGACACCCCCTCCCCTCA
The DNA here is from genome assembly GCA_013399945.1 of Ploceus nigricollis. Lineage (NCBI taxonomy): Eukaryota > Metazoa > Chordata > Aves > Passeriformes > Ploceidae > Ploceus > Ploceus nigricollis. The sequence continues at coordinate 1,250,208 of VXBC01013380.1, forward strand.
GCCCAGGCTGCCTCCCTTTGGGGCTCTGCTGTGCTTGCCTTCGCTGCTGGCTGCTCCTGGCCAAGCAGAGGGAGGGGCACGCCTTCCCTTTGGTATATAAAGGGTGTGGAGCTGGATGTGGTGAGGTGGATGTCTGTGCTCCCGGTTCTCTTAGCTGCTGCCTTGAAGGCTTTGGGAAGGGTGAGAGAAGAGGGCTGAGCTCACAGGTGTGGATGTGGGCTGGAGCAGCTGAGAATTAGCTGCTTGTAGGGGCTTTTGATGCTGGTCCTGGAGGAAAGACCTGGGCCATTTTAAGGCATCTCTATGCATTAGCTGGCAGGTTAGGCAGGAGCATGCAGCTGTTGGGGGTGGAAGAGAGACTCTGTGTGGAAGTCATGTCCCGGCTCTGAGAAGGGGCAGCCTGTCCCCTGCCGTGCCAAGCAAGGTAGAAGTGTGGTGAGAGAGCCCAGACCAGGTCTGGGGGGTGTCCTGGGACTGATGGTGGGAGTGGGCTTTAGTGTTATCACCCCAAGTGCTCCACAGAGGAGTAAGGGCTGCACCCAGACTGTATGCAAGGTTCCCTGGGTGCTGGCTCTCTGGACTTCAACCCCAGGGACAAATTCATTCTCTCTTGCATGTGATTTCTCCTTCAAGGTCATCTGAGAGTCCTGCATAGTGTGTAAAATACCAGAAATCCCACCCACATAACAAGAAAGGTAGTAGGATGAGCAGTGGTTGGAAGAAAATCCCTGTGGAAGGATATTGAGAGGGCTGGGTCCTTGCATTTGCAATGGGATGGGGAGAAAAGGGCTTAGTGGCTGAGTGTGTAAAAGTCCCATAGCTTCTGTGATAATTTTGGCATTCAGCATGTTTATGAATAATGAAATAAACTGGTGTGACATGAGGGAATAAGCTGTAAAGTGTCACAAAGCACCAGAAACAAAATCCATCCAAAGTGCTTCTTTTCTTCTTGAGGAAAACCTAAAACAACTTTTCTGATTACCTGACAGTCCATTTAATCCCCAGGAAACATTCTTTTGTTACAGTTTCAAAGAGAATTACTTGAAATAATCCTTTGTACAATGCACTTCATTCTATTTTAGTTTAAAATCATGTCCCTTTTCTTTTTTGATTTTTTTTTAAGGGAAAAAGAAAAAAGACCCTTAATCAATGCCTATGGAAGAGCTGAGGGTAAATCTGAAGCTTTCTGGTACAAGGATTGCCTTTGTGAGGAGATCTGTGCTAAAGAGACCAAGACTGCAAGGGCTGAACAAGAAATAATAATAAAAAAAAAATTAAGAAAAAAAAAAGTCCCTGAAGCTCAAATCATTGCAATTGCACAGTGCAGATTTGGCCATCACTGAGATGAGGAATGGTCCTTGATGGGTCTGCGTCACACGTGGGTGCCTTCAGCGGGGCTTTGTGCTGCCAGTGACCCAGATTCAGGAGGAGACCTGGGGTCTCCAGCACAGAGATCTTCAAGGCTTTTGAGTGACACATGGTCAAGGAGGAGAACTGGGCTTGTCTGTGGCTGCTGCCATCTGCCTGCCCTCCAGCAAAGGTCACTTTCCAGGAAAGAGCCAGCTCGCCTCTTGGAAAAGCCTAGTGGTGTGGTGAAGGGAGGAAAGTAAAAGGCAAAAAAATATAAATAACACATATTTTGTTCCTCGCTTTCTGTAAGTCATTAGTTAGTAATTCTAACAACAGGAAAAGGCTATAATCTGAAGGATGCTAGGGTCCTGTGAGTTTGACATTTGAATGCTCTCAGCTTGTCTTCTCTTTCCTATTGACTCCTGAGATTATTTTCTCTTCTGTAATATTGACATAAATCTTATTTACCTTACAGAAATGTGTAAAAATTTATTTGTACTCCCAGATACCTGTGGACATTTCACATGTGCAGCCTGAAGGATGCTTCCCAGTGGGATGTCTTAGTTTAGGCCACGGTATTTGCTTAAGTGAGGGCAGATAGGTCAGAGCCTTCCTCCAGAGTAGGCTTGGAAGGTGATGGCATTTTCTCCTTTACCGGGTCTCTTCCTTGGATGATCGTGCTGTTGGACATGGGGAGAAACTGTGTCTTACTGTCTGTGGTCAAGGTCTGCTTTTCCTCACATCATCTGTGACTCTGCTCTTGACTGAGCCATGAAACTCACTGCCACAAGCTAGCATGGAAGCCAAGGCGTTAGAAATATTTCAGGAAAAGCAAGGCCTATTTCCTGGATGAGAGCTTTCTGAATGACATTGGATGGGCAAAAAAAAAAATCTCCCCCAAACTGATGAACACCTTCAGCCTCCAAGGAAGAGAATCATGAACTTGAGGTTTGCCTGAAGTGGTTTTGCAGTGACTTCTGGTGGTGTTCCTCCCACCAGGGTCTGCAGCACTAGGTCCTAGGCACATCTAGGAGAAGATATTGAAGTACATGTGAGAGGCTGGGGAAGGCTGCTGAAAAATATTCACTCTACTCTTCTCTATGGTTCAGCACTGATTGCACTGGAGGGAAGAATTAATAATGACTGCCTAGGCCACAGGTTATTCCCTTTATTTTCATTCTCATTTTTTATCACCTTTGCTTTCAGAAAATTCATTGCTTTTTTTTTTTTCCTCTAGAGAAAGAAATTCCCTTTGATCTATAAATAGCTCCACAAGTCAACGCAATGGGGCAATCTTAAAAATATATTATGGATACGCCAGTAGTGACTCTGTTGCTAAGGTTGTATTGAGGTTTGAACTTTAAGCAGGACTAATGTTCCTTTTTTCACACTCCACTGTGTAGATACAGTGGTGGGACTTGGCACAGGAAGACTTCAGAGGACAACTACCTTTGCTATGTATTTACTTTAGGGAAATCTGGAACCTGAGATCTCACCTTTCCTCTGGGATCTGCTTGCATATCGGTGTGTCTGTGTTGGGTACTGTGAGCTCACTTTTGGACACGCAGCGTGGTCTGTATGAGAGATTTCCCATCCCCAGAATGACAATATTTTGCTCTTGAGGAACCACTTGGCCATGTTGTTTGCTTCCCCCCCATCCCCAGCATTCCTCTTCGCTGGCTGTGCTGGCTGGGAGCAGGTCCCGGTGGAGCAGAGAGGGAATGTGGCAGTGGTCTGGGGCAGGCCAGGGGGATGGTGGGGTCTGCAGGGTGGTGTGTGGGACTTGGGATGACCCTCTGGAGCACAGCATTCAAAGAAAGAGGGATGGAGAAGGAGACAGTAGGAACCTTTGTGTGGGCTTGGTGCCTTCCCTTCCGGTACAGGGAGATAGAGGGGGCACAGAGACAGGATGATGCAGAAGGATGCAGGACTCTGCAAAAATCTAGAGTGATCTTGTGAGCTGCAAACTTTCTGAAACACCTGCTTAAAAAAAAAAAAAGAAGAAGAAAAAAGAGCTCTTGAGAGAGGGAACAGCAGTAAGCACAATGTTATTCTTTAAACAAATACCTTTAGAAATAATATCCTATTTGGTTCAAACAGAGCAGGAAAAGAACAACTGAAAATGCAGTTAATGTGGAATGCACTAAATGCTCATGTGAAGTTGCCAACACATTATCCTTGTATCTTTAACCAGGGAGGACTTCACTTGCAGAAATGGCTCTTGACAAAGTTAAGTGGACCTATATATTGTTTGGGAAATTGCCCTTATTTTGTGTGCTTCTTGTTCCCGTAATGGAACCCATGAGCAGAGGATAATTGCAGCAGTCTCATCTGTCAAATAATATTAGAAGTCAACAGCTATAATCTCAGCCACTTGCTTTACACAGCTTTTCTCTGTATTTTCTGTTCAAATTGTCAGTTGTTACGTGTAAGTGTCCCCATTCCCTGTGGCTGATAAAAGTAAAAAGATTTAAGTAAATCAGGAGGAGTGCAGAGACAGGGCTTGGGCAATGGCTCTCAGTGCTAGCACAGTAAATCATATGACAACAGCACAGTGGATATGAAAAATTACAGCCTGAGTGTAGTGTTACTTGTTACTATTATTGGCAGAGCAGCGTGGCACTGAATGGTTTGGCTTTGCGGGGATTTGGGGAAGCTACTGATTGGTTTTAGTTTGTGTGGGTTTGTGCTTTATGAGCTTGGCTTTTAGTTTCAGGAGATGAATGGATCCCTAAAAACAGAACTCAGCTGAAACCATCTTCTCATCTGTGGGTCAAATCAAAAGCACTTTAAAATTAATTTGTTGGGATAGTCATTCAGCTGTGACACTGCAACTCAGGGCACAGTTTCCCCAAAGCTCCTATATCATCAGCTCATCATCCTTATTCTCCTTTTTCCCCCTCACTGTTACAGACAGAAATACAATTATGGTTACATTGATACTCCCCACAGCACCACCTCTACATTTGTTCCCGCTTTGTAGGAAGGAGGAGGAACCCATATCCCTCTCTGTGGATCTGCTGCTCTCAAAAGGGCACAATCACTGTTTGTTGTGGTTTTGTGAGCATTTTATGGCTCTGTGAGGAGCTGGATTGAGACTGACAATGTATTTTTTATTACCATTGAAAAATTATCAGTTGGTCAAAGCTGTATCATGAATGCATGAAGTCAAATTCATGCTCCTGGCTGGAGGGAAGCGGCTGCTTGTCATTACCAGCCCTCTGTGCAGCAGACAGGGTGATTGTTTCCACAAGTAGCTCAAGTCATGTTTGGCACCCTCTCTTGCACGCTGACAGCAACTCTTCCTGGTTTTACTTAGTGGCACAGGTTATACACACTGAAATACCGTGATAAATGTTATCAAAGGGACGTTTGGGGGCTATTGTGCTATAGATGTTTAACTCCAGCTCTCCATGAGACAGAAATGTCTTCCACGCTCAGACAGCCTTGTGTAAGTTTACTTTACTGAATGTCAGTCTATCAGTTTCCAAAATGACCAGAGCCATTGCACTCTGAGTTCACACCTTCCCACGTGTCACAATAGCTTCCTGTGTTGACAAGCCCTCAGTGGTCAGAGCTCTCTCTTGTTGCTTTCATATTGATTGCATCCTGAGGCTATCAGAAATCCTTGATATAAAACCATATGATAAGTCCAATGTAAAGCTCTGGATAAAAAGCTGAGGTGTATTGTTACCTGTGCTGTGTGATTGAGTTGTTGCTCAGGTGCTCTGATAATGCCTCTTTCTGCTGAATTTTACCCCTCAGAGCTAGTGATAGGGTGATCCCATCCATCAGATCATCTTCCTCCAGTTCTTACTCCAGAAGGCCTGTAGCAAGCTTTTGGCTTTCTTCAGTGGAACATTTGCATGTACACGGCAGTACAGGTCGTGATTAATGGGCTCTGCAGTCTGATTTTTTTTAAAATGTCAGAATAATAAAATATCTGGCTCATCAGATTGTTTGCCCTGATTGTTCAGCTAAATGCATTTAGCACCAGAGGTAGAACCAGCATATACGTATGTGAATACCATTCTGGCAATTATTGTCAGAAGTGACAGCTGATTGCAGGTATTAGAATGATGCAACTTGTTCAAACTTAATGTTATCTATTATGAACTCTACTTCATGATGATAATAGCTGGAAGGCATTGATTTTGTTTTCTGTTACTTATCTCAAGCCCATACATTTTGCTTGCATTATTGACTTTTCTGATCATTTCATGCATCATCTCTTCAGAAGATGTGTAAATCAATGTTGACTGTGCAATGTATGTTGTTTATTAAGCTGCCGCATATGGTTTACACCTTGAAGAAAATCATCAAACACATGTCTTGAATAATTGTTGAGCAGGCCTGGCAAGAGAGGGCAGCCTTGGAGCATGCTGGCGCTGGTGTGGAAGAGTTCAGTTAATTATTTATCTGGGCCACAGTATTTGCATGCCTATATGAATTTTTTATGAAGTTAATTAGCTTTTCAAGATGTTGAATCGGTTCAGCGCTGCAATGATTGCAGCCCGACACACTGGGCGAGTGGCTCGGAGAGAGACGCTTGAGTCACAGGCAGGAAAACAGGCAGTGGGGAATGCAGATGGGTGGGGGTGCCTTTGAACAATTTCAACAGGTGGCCCTTAGCACCGTGAAACCTATTGTGTTTGCGGTCAGCAGTTTGAACACGTAATACAGGAAAGGGCTCAGATTGCACCTCTTTCTCAGGCAACAGATTTAGACATTTAGGTTGAACTAAAACTCCACCCACATAAAACCCGAGAGGGTGGAATGAAGAGGAACTGGGGAAATTAAAACCCATCCCATGAGATGGCCCAGGCTGCACAGCTGCTGCACAGGCTATTCACTCAGAGCTGCTCATCCAGACCATGGATGGAAAAAACCAGTCATCGCCTCGCTGCACCAGCTGGGGCCACTGCAAAGTCCTACAAACAGGCTGTGTGTGTCAGGGCTCAAGGCTGGGAATTCAGCTCTACTGTTGCACTGGGAAGTAGATCCCAGTCAAACGTCAGGAGACAAACCCAGGGCCAGGGACCAGCGAGGACTGAGACTGCAGAGACTGGTGCTATTGTACAGCGTTTGATGGCAATTTCATTTACTGCTCAAAGCAAGGCAGGGAGGAGTGGTGGGAATTGAGACCAGCCCTGGGTTTGTTAGGGTTGCAGGTCTTTCGGTGCTTTTGCTGGGGCCAGAGGCTGAGCCAGAGTAGAGTGCAATCCTTATGCTGCAGGTCTTCGTGTCTACCACCATCATCAGGCTTTGTGCCAGCCTTTAAGCAGGAATACAGGCACCCAAAGCAGCCTTTTCCTCCATGTACCTTGAAAACGGAGCCTGGCTGGTAAGGAGTTTCCTATGGAGCACCTCCTCCAAGAGGTAAGCTCCCTCTCAAAGACATTGCTCAATGTTGTTCACTGTTCCCATTCCTGAGTGTTTGGTGGTGAATGTACAAAATTTAGAAATCTTTGCATTCTTTTCCTAGGGGTATCTTTGCATTGAAACATTGCAGTCTCATCCACAGCAATGAAATGCACACTGTGAAAAAAAAATCGTATAATGCAAGAATGTTTGTTTACATTGTAAATGAACAGTTGCTATATAAAAGATGTACCATGCCTGATCTTTTCACACATATGGTCATTTATTCAGAGAACAAATATTTTAGCATTTGGAAAGAGCCTCAGCTTTGAATATCATCTCAAATCCAACTAAAGGGAAAAGAATGTCAAATAGGCCATATAAATTCCATTGAACTAATGTTTTCATAATCCATATTGAAAAAAATCTGAGAATAGAACATTTTTTTAAAGTGGCTGAGGGTTAGTTACTGAGCTCATTTGGAGAAATGAAATTTTCACAGGTCTAGAAATGACAAAATATAATTGATATCCATGAAGATTAAATGAGATTTGGAGCCAAGTATTGTTCATATTTGAAAGTTAAATAATAATTTGGCCTCCACATCATTAACAGTAAGTTTCATCACCATCTGACTTTATTGTTGGCTACATAGGTCATTTTCTATTGAATAAAATGGGAAAGAAAGAGCCTTGTAGGAAACTGGGGGTATAGACTAGAAGGAGATGGACAGAAGAAGGAGAGAGATTGTGTTGTTTGGGATGTGTTTATGAGCATAATTTCCCCCTGAAATCCTCCTGGAAGTGAGGAAGAACCAAATCAGGACACTGGTCCATTGAAACTACACAACCCTTTCTACATGCTTGCATGCATTGCTTTGTCTGTGCTTTTGAAAATACATTTGTGTTCTTTGTGCACTTAATTCTGAGCATCATTGTTCCTCATTTTCCCCTTTGAATGAACTCCTTAGAAATCCTAATGAAAACTGAACAAAAGCCCCCACCAGGTGACTCATGGAGGAGCTTTGTTCCTGCCACCTGATGAGAGCCTCTATGCAGTATCTGCTTCTAACACATAGTTTCCCTCCTCTCTCACTTCCCCATCCAGAAATGGAGTTTTATTTATCCAGAGAGGTTCTTAGATAGAGAACAGTGTTTGATAGAAACTTTCCCTTACTGATTGTCCATTCTTTCTTATATTGAAGGCTTAAAGCATGTTGGAATCCCTGCTTAGCAAAACATCCTGCTCAAAATGCTTGCTGGACTGTGTATAATGTCACCTTCTCTCCCCTGCAGAATTTCCAGGAAATCAGTGGATAGTGGTGGGAATGTTTAATCCTTTGACTGTGATTTCTATCTGTAGGTGCTTGGACTCCTTGCTGAAGGACTCGAGAAAAATCAGGCAAATGATCTTTAATTTTACTCTTAAAAGGATGACAGAAATTACTACTAGTCAAGTAAATGAGAGACCTCCTTAGCCATGCTAATTGTGTTCATTTAAAGCTTTTTTGGTGAAACTCTAACCAGCAGTCAGTGACTGAAAAAGTCACTGAAAGCAGTACAACCAGGATTTAACCAACAATGTTGTCATCATTTCCCTATCTTTCACAGTCTGTGTGTCATATCTGCCAGGTCTGTGTGGATGTCTCAGATATCCAAGGCTTTGAGCAGAAATCCTAGTGAGGGTCTGTATCTCTCTTCTGTCCTCAACAATGTAGAAATCTCTAAGCAAAAGAAATTATTGATTATATCTGGTTACTCGAGACAAAAGATCGTGTCCTTAATATCCTTAAAATAAGTAGGACATGAGTTGAACTAGGTTTTTTTGGTTTTTTTCTGCAAGTTCATCTATTCATATTCTCCCAGTTAAATAGATATATTTTAAGAAATGATATCCTGGTTACAAACCCCTATCTCCCAAAAGGTAGAAGACCTCAAACTTTCTTCCACCTTCTCTATTTCTTCCTCAAATGCAATCCCAAGTGGGAAAGACAACACTCAGCTTACTAGTTCTCATAACTGGATGATATTTTTTGCCAACACATACAACTTAAAGCAATAGGGCTTTCATTCTTCATCAGTTCTATGGTGAATGGTTTGGTATTCCTCTCACCAAAGGAAGTGCAGCCAGGAGGAGAGCACTCCTGGTCTTAAGGCACACAGTCAGGAGGATTCAAGCTGAGAGGTAACTACTCTTCTTACAGTCTGGAGTTCAAAGTGGCCTGACATGCTCTGGGTACCTGAGCCCTCCATGGAGGGTAGCCACAGCCCCACCTATGAGAGATCTCCGTCCTTCTGGACTCCCTGCTGGAGTCCTCATACTGCATGTCATCCCAGATGGCACCAAATACCTATCCCTGGTTAACTCAGTTGAGCCCACAGCATGTCTGTAGCACCATTCATGTAAACACTGGACTATAGACTTAATCTTGAGGTCTCAGATAAAAAGCAACAAAGGAAAGACATCCAAGTTTCTGTATGGTTGCAGTCACCACAATCTTTCCCCCTGCCCCTACCCACATTCATGGTCTCTGACCTGGGTTTCATGTCATTTTCATTCCTCCCTGGTTTTCCAGGCAGTTTGTGAGCTCAGTACTCAGGTGGTGTGAATTAGATTAGCTCTAATATTTTAACCCATCATTTAATTTGCAAATGAATATTTAATTGGCTACTGAATACTCAGACAGACATGGGAAGCTTTGAATGGGTGGTACATAGGGCTAGCTCCATGAAGGCAGAGGCTGGGACGGCATACTGGGACCAGCCTGTCCTGTGAGCCGAGTTATCAGGTTATTTGGCAGTATTCACTTATTTATATTCATATTTATGTTTATTTGCACTTTAGAACCTTGTTATTGGGAAGGAGAGTTAACTATACTTTGCATTTTACTAACTTGTATGAAGTCTGCTCTCAAAACTACCAAAATCCTGAGATAACCATATAATATCTGTGTCCAAATTGGGCTGGGTAGTTGTGAATCACCACGTTTCCATTTTGACATGGGAGCAAATCTGATCTGAGAGACAAAGTCACATTATACACAAATCATTGCAAAATAATAGGGATTTTAACATCATTTCCTATCAGGATGCGTATTCGCTACTTATCAGAAAGCAGCAGATATTTGATATTTGACAGGTCAGAAAAATGTGTGACAATCCACAAGGAAAATAATTTCCCTTGATTATGTCTCTTCTAGCTGCTGAGTCTGAGAGTTTACACTGTTTATCTATATTCAGGTACAAATTTGACAAATTTTATATTTTTACTTTTTTTTTAATTGTGTAATTTATATTGATATTGCATAGAGTTGCTCTGCTTCATTTATTTTTTAGATAACCTGTCATAAATAGGTAATATTTTAGTACTTTTTACATAACCTGCAAAACATTTTGACCCTCCATACATGTTTAGTGACAAACATGCAGAAGTGACTGACGTTATGGCAATGTGAAGGGCATTGGATGAGCAGGCACATCAGAGCAAACTCCCTGCTCCAGAGGAGAAAGCTTCCTGGACTCCTCCTACCCTGAGAGGAGACAGACCAAGCCAAAGCAGACAGTACTGAGAACAAAAGAGAAATAAGCCAGGCAAAGCAGAGCAGCAACACAAGAAAGGATTTTGTTTCCTAGTGTTTACTTTCTAACTGGAACTAAACCTATTTTGACTTCCTGTCAAAATATCTACTCATATGTAGCTGGTTCTTTTAAGGGGCAAAGTTGCTGACATTTCTACAGGGCAATCACATCTATCTGAAGTGGAAGCAGCCAGGAGACTGGCATTGTTGTTTTACCAGGCAACATGTGTGGGTCATGGTGGGAGGAATTATGTTCCAGTCCCCTTGCCATCTGCCCAGCACAGCTTTCTGAAATGCAGCTTGACACAGGGATGTTTATTCCACAGGATGCAATACATATGAACCCTTCTGGTGCACGTATGCAATCATTTCAGATTCTTTTTAACTTCTTTTTTATCTGTGACTTAGTTCCCAGTCCCATAAGTGCTTCAGTGTGTGCATGGTTCTACTCATATAAATTGCACTACTACAGAAGCGAGTGATGTTTTTCTGACTCTAAGTAAATATTTTTTTGGAGGATCAAGGTTTCTCAAACTATTATTTTATTTAAAAAAAAAAAAACCTAGAGATTTTAAAATATAAATTACTGTGTGATTTTTTGTTCACTCATTTAGATTTACATATTTTAATGGTTATTAATTATTCCAAGATATCTATTAAAAGTTATTGCCACTTAAAAATGTGATATGAGAGAAACCCAGCTTCAAGTTATTTAAACTATTTCTGTGCTAAATAGCTGGAGAATGAGAGCAAGTTTTACATACACTTGGTGTTCTGAGAGACAGAGTCCCTGTTGTTACTTCATTTTCTGTTGCTGGAGAAGGTCCTTTGCAAAGCATTGCTCACTCATTAGGACAGTTCCAGAGGTGATGCCAGCCATGGTTTGGGGTTATGTGGCAGCTCTGGAGCTGCGTGTTGCTCTGCTGACATCCCTTTCCCTCCACGTGCAGCCCAGCCACAGCAGGGCGTGGGGCTGATTGCACCTTGCCCTGACCATCAGCATCAGAGGCACTTTTGAAATGTGAGCAGCCTGGTCAAAATTAAGACCACAACAAATTAGAGGGTTGGGCAATCACCAGCCATATGAAGTTTAACAAGAGCAAGTGCTGGATTCTGCATCTGGGACGGGGCAACCCTGGATGTACAGACAGACTGGGGAATGAGGGGCTGGAGAGCAGTCCTGCAGAAAGGGACCTGGGGGTCCTGGTCAGTGGCAAGTTGAACATGAGCCAGCAGTGCCCAGGCAGCCAGGAGGGCCAACCCTGTCCTGGGGGACATCAGGCACAGCATGGCCAGCTGGGCAAGGGAGGGGATTGTCCTGCTCTGCTTTGAGATCGGGCAGCCTCACCTCAAGTGCTGAGGGCAGTTTTGGTCACCACAATATAAAAAAGACATTAAGCTATTAGAGAGCATCCAAAGGAGGGCAGCAAAGATGGTGAAGGGCCTTGGGGGAAGCTGCATAAGGAGTGGCTGAGGTCACTTGGCTTGTTCAGCCTGGAGGAGACTGAGGGGAGACCTCACCTCTGTCAACAACTTCCTCAGGAGGGGAAGCTGAGGGGCAGTTACCGATCCCTTCACTCTCATCATCAGTGGCAGGACTCAACAGAATGTCCTGAAGCTGAGTCAGAGGAGGTTTAGGTTGGATATTTGAAAAATATTCTTCATCCAGAGTGTGGTTGAGCACTGGAACAGGCTCCCCAGGGAGGCGGTCACAGCACCAAGCCTGTCTGAGTTCAAGAAGCCTTTGGACAATGCTCTCAGGCACATGGTGTGACTCTTGGGGTGTCCTGCTTAAGTCCAGGAGCTGGACACGATGATCCTGATAGGCCCCTTCAGCATCTATGATTCTATGATATTGCTTTTGTTTGAAACTTCTAAGGGAGAATTTTAATAATTTAATGAAAGATGGGAAAATGTCTTTTTATATCAGTCATCCTGACAGCCCTTTCCCCTGAGACCATCCTGATGAAGGCACATTTGCCATCCCCACACAGTGCCTTTCAGTGCATCCAACAAGTTTAAGAACCCCCTGTGTGCTTCTGCTGAAGTTACCAGCAATGGTTTACCTAAAATTGAAGACTCAAGTTATCACTGATGTGTTTATTCATTTAAATAGCTCACATTTCCATTATTAGCATTTTCTAGAGGTCACAACACTGGCAATGCTGCATTCAGACTTCGAAATCCTGAGAGGTTTATCTCCTAAAAGATGCCCCAGATTTGGAGTCACAAAGTAGATAATAATCTTTTCACCTGCCTCAGGTTTGCAGGTTGTTGTTTTTATCTTGAGAGGATACAACCCTAAAAGGAAAATTGCCTTGCAAGGAAGTGAAAAGTCTTGTTTCTACATCCAGACTAAATCCAGGAGGTTTTAGTCATCTACACATTTCCTAGCAAATTATTCTGATCAGCAGGAAGGATTGCCCGTAGAATTTACCCCTTGTTAGGAGCTATTGACCAGGAAAATGACCTTTCATTCCTGCAATCTATAAATTACCTTATAAAGTCATTTGCAATAACCATTAAAGTAGAGAAGCAGTTACAGCAGAGATGTATATGAAGGAAGGTAGCTCAGAAGATGAACCATCAGTGGACATTGGCCACAGTACATTCTAAATCCTTTTCGTGTCAGCGGGAAACGAAATCTTTCTGCATGGGAAATAAAAGTAAAGGTAAGTTATGATTAAAAAAATTAAAATGTTTAATTAGCTTTACTCATCTTTAGCAATCACTGGAAATGGAAAGGTGGTGAGAGCAGGGGAGATGAAAACAGCAAAGTCTTCAAATGCAAATGAGGAGCTCTGGTAAAACCCAACTTTGTGGTAAGCATTTAAAGGACCCCTTAATTAGCTTTTCTGGAAAGTTCACTGATGATATGCTGGAATAATGATCCCATATGTTCAAAAATGTCTAGTCATTAGCCAGCGTGGTGGCTGAACATACTAATGCATTTGCCTTTTAGATATTTCAAGAGCGGCTGGTGCCTCTGCTGCTGATGCTGCTGGGGAGGTCAGCCCTTTGTTTTGCTAAATCACATACTGGATTTCAGTACTGAATCATTTTCTTAGTCACACTGTGAACATCAGTTCCCAGCAAAGAGAGGAGAATGGTCATGTTTAGAGTGGAAAGGACAGAGGGTTCAAGAGGGATGGGGTTTGTTTTGTTCTTTTTTTGTTTTCTGTTCTGGCCCTGGTCCACCAATATGTGCAAAAATCTGGAGTGAATTAGCAGAATAAGTGTGGGACTGGCAGTCCCACACTGTCAATTGATTATTGATAGCATGAAAAACATTTTTTTAATACTTAGTCACTCAAACACCTTAGATTTTCAGACAGATGCTCAGGTGTATTCTGAAATAAATGTCATCACCTCATCTTTTTGTAGCTGTGATAAACAAGTAGCCTGTCTAAAGACTGGTGCCTTGAGACTGGGACTTGCTGAGGACAAGAAATCTCTTGTCTGACACCTCAGCTGTGAAGTTACAGACTTTCACTCATTAAGCCCATGTGCTAGAAGACTTGAATAATCTCTAAACTTTTGGGTGCAAGTTTACGTGGTCCAGTTCAAGTCAAATAAAAGAGTTTTCATTGATTTCATTAGGATTGTATTAGGCGTGAGTTAAAAATCAGAAGCAGGGATAGAGCTAAGCTAAGAAAAATTAATAGGAGAGGCATTTCTGCAGATGGAATTTCAGAGAGGTAGGTTTGAACGCAGAGAAATTGACCAAACCTGTTCCAGTTGGTGGAAAACCAACTTTTCCAGTGACTAGGAAAAAGACCTTGTGTCAGTAGTGAGGAGACCACACAAAAAGTACAAAGAAAAGTGAGTTTTGGACCACTAGAAGGTGTGGAGGGAGGAGCAGCACAAATAATTCTCACACTTTCCAACGGGATGTTCAGCAGATCTTATTTTCAGGAGGTAAGACAGAATTTAAAAAGATATATTGAAAGGACTCTTAAGTTTAATATCCCAGAAATAAACATCTCAAATCTGATTTAAGCTTTGTCCACTGGGGTGTTTATTTTTTTCCTTCTTACAATTTCCCTTTTGAAGTCTAGAGGACAGGGGAAAATGCAGAATCAATAAACATACAAAGGCATCTTTTTATTGGTCTCTCTTTCAGTGTTTGATGGAATTACAGGAAAAAGAAAAGTAAACGTGTTTCTTAGGATAAAGTCTAACACATTCTTCTTTTTAAGAATATTTTGAAGCTAAGGCAGTGTGATTAGGTATTCTCTTTGTCCTGTGCCTCTCTGGAATGAAGAGTCTGGGCTCCAGGGTACATTTTCCTGCACTTACAATAGAAGAACCCACATCAAGTTCATTTTTTATGACTTCCATAATCATGTGTGGATTGTCACAGTGTGAGAGCTGGAGTTAATTTTAACTGAATTGTGGCCTAGAAAATATCGTTGCTTAATAAGCCTGAAATATACATCAGATCACAATTTCCATTTCCAAAATTTGGAATGAGTTACTCATCTGTGAAGCTGACAACAGCTTCCATGTTTAAGTGCTAAACAGCTTTTATTGAGCCAACTTTTAGAAGGTGCTAATATCTAGATCCACATGTCTTCTATGTTTGCAATGGCAAATACTCAAAAAGAAGCATAATTTGGCTCAAAATGAGTTGATATAACAAAAAAGTTCACATTCTTCCTATGTCACTGTTGCCTGAAACAGATATAGAGGCAATTTATTCAGAATAAATTATTGCCAGTCTTAGCTAAAATAACTTGCTCTGTGAAGCTTCCTTATGTATGTAACCAAGGGGAGCTGTCTGGCTACATCTGTTTTTGCACATCTTTCAGATGTATCACACACAAAATCCACCATTTGGGGATATTGTGTCATCAGTGACACAGTTTAGGGAACTCTGCCTTCATAAACCAAAGAACAGATTACATCCATCCATATACGTAGTTTTGTCATCTGTGTCAGATGCAATGTTGATAATATTCTTCATTGTAATATTTAATGACAATCTTCATCTAATAACTGATGGCAGTATAATTTAATACATAAAGTTACTTATTCATGGGAGGTTAGAAAATGTTCTTCATTTTGTTTAACTGTTTAAGGACACCTTGAGAAGGAAGAAAGAAGTGAAATTGTTTGGGAAAAAATGAAGAATATAAATTGGTCACTTGAATTGTAATATGGCATTACACATATGTGGACATGCTATTTAGAGGCAGATGCAGGAAATCCAGAGAATCTGGACTGAAGTTCCTTTCTTTTTCGCTCATTTATCAGTCCACTGGTTTTCTTTGTGGCACAAATGCACTGATATGCTTCCATCTCCCAGTCCTCATGAACATATCCCCTCCTTAGGTAACCTAGTCACGACTTAGCCCCAGCCATCAACCAAGCACCATGCAGCCACAAAAGGGGACATTTGGAATGACGGCGTTGACTTTCCCAAGTAACTATTAGGTGTGATGGAGCCCTGCTGTCCTGGATAGTTTGACACCTGCCTGCCCATGGGAAAAGGTGCAATCATTCCTTGTTTTGCTTTGCTTTGTGCTCATGGCTTTTGCTTTCTCCATTAATCTGTCTTTGTCTCAACCATGGGTTTTCCAGCTTTCATTCTTCAGATTCTCTCCCTAATCCCACTGGTGGGTAAGTGAGCGAGTGGCTGCGAGGGGTTTGGTGACTGGCTGGGGTTCAACCATGGCAACTCTCCAAGACTGTTCTTGCTTCTCTTGTGCCTCTCAGCTAGGTAATCCCACTGCAAAATGCACAAAGTGACCTTTCTTGTCTTGCCTGCTCTGTTCCTCCTCTGACGAACATGGAGGGTGATGCACCTAGGTTTGCTTGTGCAGGAAGAGGAGAAGATAAGAGGAAGATTGGGATCTCCAGGCTCTCCATAGAGGGTAATAGTAAGCTTTGTGCCACTCTCTTTTTTTCTTTTCTTTTTTTTTCCAGAAGGTGGCTTGGCTAGAAAACTGTCTGAAGTGCACTAAAGGGCCAGGAATAGAAAGAGCTAAAGTTTTTCTCTTTTCAGGTAGCCAGCTACATCTTTTCTCGCATTCTCTCTAGTTTTGCAACAACACAAGCTGGGGTGTTTCCCTTTCTTGTCTGTGTTGCCCATGCTCTCGTGTGGCAGGTACACCAATGCCAACCCAGCAGTCTGCTTCCAGGATAGGGCATCTTGCAGAGTGTGGGCTGCAAGGCTGAGTGGGTGTTTCAGAAATAAGTTTGTGTCTACTTTCTTTCCGAGAGTCTATCACATACCTCTGACAGAGGCAGAAAAATTAGTATCAGTCATCAGATCTTTGCTCTTTTGGAAACATCAGGCTTTTCAGATGTGGCCTTCAGCTGAGCCCACATGTGTTAGAGTCGAGGAATGGAACCGAGACATTCCTGGTGCATGCTGATGTAAATACTTGGTGAATGGGGTCTGGAAATTTTCAAGGCTTGTTTGCAAGACAGACCACAGCAGAGTAGTTTCCAGCAGGCAAGGTGTAGACTTTCAAAGTCTTAGGTCACAGAGTACAAAAACGACACCTTGTGTTTCTGTATTTTGCTTTACTAGATGAAACATGATCTCGGATTCATCCTCAGCAGATGTACACTGCCAGCACTGGCTTTTGTAAGGACACTGTTGCTCAATGAATTTTCTGTGTTTTATCAGAGCAGAGCTGTGGGAAACATCACATGAAAGTAATACATCATATAAAAGATATTAAAAGGTGAAAAATATACCTGTGGGAATTGTCTCATAATTTTATTATCCAAACCTCAAGAATTTGCCAAACAGGGCTGGAAGTCTCAGTGGACTGGTTAGCTCACAAAATTTCTGCTGCTTTGCTAAGGAAAATAGGGCAAATGCGCATTTTAATTCTGAGCACTTTGTTGCTTCTGTTTCTACTCTGTAGCTGCACAAAGTGTGAAGCGCAGAGGTATATGAAAATGAAACTGAAGAAGAAAAGGAACTGCTTTTCTAAACATCTTGGCATTTGGCCAGGTCTTTTTGGTGATGTAAATTGGGAAAGCTGTTGGCAAGCTAAGGAGCTGCTTTAGATTACACCCCATGAGAATCTGGCACGGAGCATTTGACAAGTTTTTGGAATTTAGATTTTCAGGAGACACAATATAAGGCTTTTATTTAAATACTCAGGTGCAAATATAACCTGAGCTCTTCTTAGATGTTTGAAATATCTCTTTATCAGCAAGCTCAGAGGATTAACACACAAGCTAGCCAGAGGTCCTCCCATATCCATATTATAGCATCACTTTTGCGTAGTCACGCCTATCATAGTTGTTCAATGACTGCCCCCGTAGCCCCTTTTTAAGCTAAATTCAGCTATAACTGACTAATTAAGAAACTTTGAGATGTATTTCAGAACCTATTGACTAAAAAGTTATATTCTTTCAAAGCTGAAAGTGTTGCCTTAGGGGAATTAAGTCAGCCCTTTAAATTTTTTAGTAGCACAGCTTTCTGCTTAATAGATTTTGAAACACGTCTCAAACTCACTTAATTAGTCATAGTGTATTTTAGCCCTGGAAAGTGGTTGGCTATCTCCAGGCACGGACACCAACTAGCAAGGCTTGCTGCAGGAGTGGCCACTTGCACACCAGTGCTGCTGCAGGTGCAGCGGGGCAGATGAAGGTGGAGTGTGAGGAGCTGGGTGTCACCCCTGGGGACAGGGCGCAGGAGACTGGCCGGCCGCTTGAGGCATCTCGTGCAAGGGCCTATGTGCAGGTGTCTTGTGTCCCTTTGTGTGTCCTGACTGGCTTGCCATCAGCAATGATGGGAGCCAAGGCAGTGCTGATGAGATCACGTTGCTGCAGAGGATGTCAAAGTTAATTTTAGGTTTTGTGGGATATTCTGCCTGAGAAATGTGCAAGACCTCTGCGGGTCCTGTACGATTTCTGGAAGTCCTGTACACATGTCTCAAGTATGCTAGGACAGCTTGTGTAGCCAGACACATATGTTTAGGCAGCTTAATTTTGTCTGATGTGCCTGTACACACCTAAATTCCTAAATTTAGTTTTTTGGGATTGTTTGTTTTTATTTTTTATTTTTTATTTTTTTTAAATTTTTTTAATTTAGAGCTGAATCTTCTGTGGCATGCCTGCACTGTGATGTGCCTATGCACGCTGAGCTTCTTCAGCCATCCCAGCCTTAGGAATGTGCTCTCCCTGTGCCTGGTCTGCATGGTGGGGTAGCAGAGAGGGTCCTGTTGCTTCTGGGCTTGTAAATCTTCCCTCCTTCCAAGCAGAAGCAAAGCTGCTCTGCTAGGCTCCTGATCATTTCTCTCTGTTCTCACTGGCCTGAACCCATGGTGGTGTTCTCCTTCATCTTTGCAGAGGAGAGCATTTGGACCAATATTAATGAGCTGCATGCTTAATTACCTGTACCTGCTACTTGAAACTTTCTTCTTTTATGCTAGAAAGGCAAATTTATATGATTCAGCAACATTCTCTGCCACAAAAACTACTTAGAACAAATGTCTGTAGATATCACATTGCCCTTTAAAATCAGGTATCACTCTCTCTGCTTTTATCAGCACAGATAATTTGTTACTATTCACATTAGCCAGACTTCACTGAAGTCTATTATTAGTCAATAACACACTCATTTTCTAATATAGCATATACCAACTTAACCTGTCTACTACATTTAAGGGTGCTATTTTTTTTCTGAGTCTTGTCTACTGTCTACTGCTTTTTTTTCATTTCCGTTTTTACATTCTAAAACCCCACAGAGACATATTTTGAGAAAGATGTTGCCTAATAGCTGTTTGACCTGTCAGGTTGGAAATCTTTTTTACTGATTCTGTGCTGCCAGACTGAAACTGTACAAAAATGCACATGGATTCAGATTATTTCTTATGAGTATTGACACTAAGATTTTTTGAACATAATTTTAAATTTACTCTCTGAACCTAGGGCTAAAGCAGGAACATAATTGATCTGAGAACTTGCCAGAAATTATTGTCTCTTCTGTCATTGATTCTATTATTTTTTTCTTCCAAGGTTTTTTATTGTATTTTTAAGTGTTTTTGAAGCAAATCTGTTCAAGATTATCAAGATCCTGTGCATGTACTGTGATACAAGGAATACTTCAAGTAAAGCAAAAATTATTCTTAACTTCCCTTCAAATTTAATCAAAGCCTGCTGTAAATAATTTCAGATAATTTCAGTGCTCAACAGTTTTTGAGCTTTTTAGAATCTATGCAAAGCCACGGCAAGAGAGGAAGGCAGCTTCCCTCATCCTCATTAGGGAAAATGAGCTTAAAATAAGATAAATTTCACAAAGTTAGTATTTCAGTTACCCAGGATTAAACAAATACCAGTCTAATATGTATAATTGGAGCAAAACCAATGTTAACAAAAATTATATAGCAGTATACAAACCTTACTCAGTTCTGAAAGCTGTAATTGGTTGTGATGATGAAGTCTGACAAAAACCCCATTCCTGCTGTAATGAAGACTTGATAGAGGAGTAGGGTGGTGACTGACCCAATGACACTTAGTGAACTGTGTGCTAGGACATATTTAAACCTGAGCAGGCCTGGGGTATTCCCAGATACAGGCTGCATCTGATCTGGGATACCTACATGTGCTACACCATTGTTCTCCATAAATCTGACCCCTGAGCAGAGGTGCCTGAATTATGTGCCAAGACTGGTTTTGTTTGACTTTTGTCTGCTTACAGCTTATCCACAAATGGCTTTGAGATTTGTTTAGATTTGTTAATATTTTTGTGGGCATAAATAAACTGTCAATGAAACAATTAGCTGGTGTAATAAGGTAATGCAATATATTTATGGCATAGCAATACTCTCTGAACTCCAGGGGTACTGTCTCTGCTCCATAACTGGACAGCCTGCAGTTTATGTGCAGTGATCTCTGCCCTGATCAGAGTATTCAGAAATATTTGTTACTGCTTGGGAACAAACGAATCAGTTTGTTATTACAGTGCTAATAATCTTCTAGATGCTTGTTCTAACAAATATTTGTGAGGTTTTTGTTTTCTATTGCTGATCCCACAGCTCTCGGTATTGTGCCAGACTGTGAGGACACCAGTGAGACAAGATGCTGGGTTTGGAGTGCATTTTAAAAAGGTTCTTTTCCTTCCTCTGTTTTTTGCAAAAGCCACCCACTTATGAAACGATAGTAGTCATCACAGAAGCAGAGACAATAAAGGCAGGGTTGGGTGTTCCCTATAGCTCTAGGGAAAAGCAGTATTTATAGGTGGAAACCTTTACTGTTTTAAAACATCTGCAAAGGGCTAGCAGGTCTTTGTCGTCTTTGGCCAGAGGCTGGCAGTCACAGAGTATTAGGAAGAACTGAATTAACTATTCCAAATTAAAACATAGTGAACCTTGACCTTTTGTGATTTTTTTTTCCTCAGAAAGCACATTTTCAACAAGAAATGAGCCTTGTTTATTTGTTTGTTCTTAGAAAACAAGCATTGATAATATTCCCCCCTTTGCTTAGGAAAACAACTTTTCCGTAATTTTTTAGTTCCTTTCTTAATTTATCATGAACAAACAATACTTTTCTTACTTATGCTAATAAGTGGAACTCGGTTCTAATGAGGAAAAGCAACATTTGTGATGCAGCAGAGCAAAATTTTAATCTTTTAAAGTGATCTAAAATGTCCAGTAAGATCAAATTGACTCCCTTTTGTTAATGAATGCTTTGAAATTAGCAGATCAGTTAACAGGTGCAAATAGTTCTGCTGGAATGTTTTGACTGATGATCCTTCCGCCTCATCTATGCAGTATGTTAGCACACTTCTTTATCTGTTGGCTGCTGAAGTAATGATCCAAAACACGATTTGCATTTTGTAAACATGCCTGGGACGGGTTTTTTAAAGTTTTACCAAATAGTGTTCAGGGGCATAAAAATATGTTCAGACTGGCTCGATCTTGTCTCACTTCCTTGCAAGCCCAGTGGGGAGCTAGGCTATCAATGCAATCTTTCCTTTCTACCTCTTTCTTTACAGGAACTGTAGGGAGTGGAATTACAACTACCCCACCACAAACACACTCCCTGCCCTGAGTTGATGCGAGCGTACCCAGTACTTGGCTTCAACACGAGGGTATATCTTGCTATTGTTTATCTTGTTGAGATAACAGTGTATTTTTCTGGGGGTTGGTCGTAATAACTAAACCACCGCAGCAAAATACAAATGTGGCAAAACTTATGTTACCTTGTTGGGAGATACCCTGTTCTTCCCAGTTTGCCAAATTCTCCTGCAGCCCATCAGTGCAGGCATTCCTCTGACTCTACCAGCCTCTCCTCTGGTCTCAAGGCCTTTTCCCCAGCAGACCTCCAGGTCTAGATCATAAACAGCATGAATGTTTGACTACTTATGCTTTTAATGACCTTGTTATTATCCTACCGCAAGTCTGATATAAATAAACATAATTAATTGTCTTTTACTTTTACGTGTCTGAATCTTGCATCAGGTTTTCCTTTTCTTTTCCAAAGGAAAAACTGCGTACCAATTTTATGAGATAGTACTATATGGCTAAAGTAGACAAAATTTGGAGGTGGGAACCTCTTTGGACTAATTGTAGTATCCAGCACTTCACTTCCATTCCTGCTCAAATGCAGCCCAGACCATTAGTAACAAAGAGCCTGGGATGGTGACCTGCCAGTGTGATGGAGTGTAAAATAAGTGGGCTGTCCCTGTTCCTCCTAATGGACAGATGTTGATACAAATACCCTGACCATCCCCTCTGGCACCCTCAGCCATAAGAGCTGATCTCCCCTTCCCATCTCTGGTCTGATTGCTCCCCTGTACCATCATGGCTGAGTCCCAGCTTATGAGAAGTTTTTCCTGTGTGGGCTTCAGCCCCAGAAATGATTTTGCAGAGGGCCAAAATGTACCACACTGAGATGTTGGATGCACTCAGTGCAGTCCCCAGTCAGCATGATGCCCAAGGATTTGCCTGGTTTTCAATAAAGTTGTCCAGCAGACATGAAATGGAGCTTGCTCTTTAGTACTGTGCTGCTTTAAGGCTGGGAGGAGCAGTTTTAAGAAGTAGACAACTCAATTATCCAGGGAAAGAGATTTTTGTTTGCTCTTGTGGGATTTTTTTCCTCCATTTTGCAAAAGGAGTAAGTTAATATATCTTATTTGTTTGGAAAGATAATACTCTGGTTAGGTAATCTGTTGTTTTGAAGGATCTTACTTTTATTAAGAAAAACAGTATCTATCTGTGTCTATCCAGCTTAGCTATTTGCAAGACACTTATCTCTGCAGTGTCTGAGAGCCAAGCATGATCATTAAGGGAAATGCTAACATGTTTAAATCCTAAATGAGAACCGCATTATGGGATAAGTTCAATTTCATGTCATAGTGGGAAAACTGGAGCCTCGCTGAAGATAAGCTGAATATTGAATAGAAGCTGTATTAACTTTGTATGCTGGGATTTTTTTTCCCTGTTAACGTACTGTTTATTAGAGACTTTAGATCTTGATAGGTTATAAAGCTTGAGGAGGGGGAAAATGATATAATAAACCCAAGCAGCATCAGTAGATTGGAGAGCAAGAACCACCTGCCACTCTGTGAGCTGCGGCTGATGAAGGGTACAGAAAGAAATGATTGACACCAGCACACAAACACACGCCCTGACTAGACACAGCAATATAGCTCAATAGCAACGTTATATCCTGTGATGAGATGAAAGAATACAGGCTTTAGAAGTAAAACACTTTGGAACATAAACTCCCCATATATTGGAGCGAGTCCCTGAGGAGCAGCAGTGTGCCCCGTGCCCCTCCTTTGCTCCTGCTCGCGACAGATCCTGCTCCACTAGCAGCAGGCAGGTTCAAACAAGGTCAGAGTGTCTGGCTTCTTGGCAGGAGCTGTCCTTTTTGCAAACTTAATAAATGGAGTCCAGGTGCAGGAGATACTCTTTGCAAATATATTGTCCATTGCGCCTATAACGTTTTCCATTGCCAGGGCTGGAGCTCCCAGGTTGTATTAGTCCCCTGCTGATCAGAAAAGGGTTTGACAATGACCAGTTGCCAAGAGAAGGAACTTAATCAAATTAGAATGCATAAAATTTCTGAAAAACATACCAAGAATTCAGAGCTGCATGCAGCTGCCTAGAGCAGAGGTCTTGAACACCCTGCCCATAGGCTGGAGTTTTATTTCTCTGTGGGCCATATGGCACTTGAAGCCTGGAAACATGCTTACATTAGTAATAAAATGCTGCTCACCCACCTGGCTACAAAGCTAACCTTTAAAAGCAAGATAAGCATAACAGATAAAGAGTTCTCTTCCTTATGTGAAATGAGACCTCTGGGAAAAATGAATTCCTTCTGCCTTTTTTCCTCCTTTGCACTGCACTATAGTGGGGTGTTCACTCTAAAGCCTAGTAATGATACTAATCTCTGCACACAAATCTCTGTCAAAATGGCCAGGTTTTGTCAAATGAACTAGGAAACAAGAAAGAAATATAAGGCTGGAAGAGACTGTCTAAATCAACAAATGCAGTTACATACTGTCACTGGTAATAACGTTACTGTAATATGAACAGTCAAGCCTAGTTTAAGAAAAAAATGAAAATGCTGAAGGAAGACATGGGAAGGAAATTCAGAAGAAAAAGAATGTTAGGGCTGGAGGAAAGAAACAAGCAAGGGAAAGGGAAGGGGAAGAAAAAATGTAAGAGAATAGCGAAACAGTGGGAGAAAGTTAGGGGATACAAAAAAAAAAAAAGGGAACAAGTGACCAAAATACTTCAGAGGCATATTTTCCTGCTGATGGTAATAAGTACAACTTGAATAGCTGCTGACATCTCTGAGCCTTGTTATTGCATGTGAGACACATGCCAGTTCTGATTGTAGTGTAAATTCCTCTATAATGTCACTGCTGCTGTGTAACAGGTAACAAATTTTCATGGGATGGTGTTTGTTTCCTGGGAGCATGTGAGTTTTACTTGGGGAGTTGCAAAAAAGTAGCATTTTATTTTGAGT
The DNA here is from genome assembly GCA_013399945.1 of Ploceus nigricollis. Taxonomy (NCBI): domain Eukaryota; kingdom Metazoa; phylum Chordata; class Aves; order Passeriformes; family Ploceidae; genus Ploceus; species Ploceus nigricollis. The sequence goes on from VXBC01013380.1 coordinate 1,274,443, forward strand.
TTTATTGAAAGCAATCTTTACCTGTACAACTGGAGACACAAAGAGTGTATTTGCACAGTTAGTGCTACACATGCAGGTTGTGTCTAGCTGTGGACCACAGGTCCAAAAGAGGCATTATTTCTCTTCCTGACTGGATGAATCACGCAGCTAGTTAGTGTGGGTCAAGTTCTGAATTGTAACATGCTGTGTTACTTCATCTCTGCTTTGTTCAAAGACACAAGAACCCACCATGGGACTTAGATGTCTACCCCACTCTATATTCAATTGAGACATTTGGAAGATGCAATTTAATTGGATTTTCATACCACTTGCAGCTTAAATCAAACTTCATTATTGGCTCACTCAAATGGCAAATACAGGGAAAGTTGTGAGTGACTTTGGATGGGATAAATGAACCTAATAAATTAGTCATCCAGCTGTGTTATGAAAACAATTTTTTTCTGGAGTGTTTGCTTTCAACTTGCCAAGCAATGTCCCAGCTTTCTATGGTTGTGCAGCAATTTTGAGCAGAGCCTGGCAGCAATACCTAACTCACCGTTAGCTTTGTCCTGTGCAGAGTGTCTGTTAAGCTGGCCCCAGCAAGCTGACTTTCCTTTGCAAATTGGTCAGGACTTAAAACTGTCTCCTGTCACTGCCCCTCATTTCACATTAACCTTAACTGATGCCCAGAAGGACCTAACTGCAGGGCAGTGGAAACAAATGTACCAGAAATCCATCCTTCCACAGTTTTACCATCAGGCATTAGATATATCAGAGATCATTCTATTTAATTTATGAGGTGTGAGAATCAAATAACCTATATAAAAATTTATGTTGTGTCTCTAGATGTCCAATCGAGATTGAAATATATCTGGTTAACTTCCAAATAAATTGACTCCTCTAGAGTTTTCACTGAATTTTTCTCCCAGGCTAGAGTATGATTGAGTTTTATAGGTTTAATGTTGTGAAGTAGCACCTTAGAGAGAGTAAAGTTGAGACATTTGCCCAACCATAGGAATATGCTATTGTTTCAGAACCCGTGAGAGGGACTCACTTTAGAGGGAGTTTATGACTCTGCTTTGTCTGTAATTACTGATTAAAATGGTACCATAGCAATATTTAAAGAGAATCAAGCCCTACTCAGGGATAGAGCCAGTGTTGTGGGAAATATTTCTGGATGAACCCATGCTTCCCAGTCAGCAGAAATTCAGCCATCATGTTCAGGTTAACTGGGATTGGAGGAAAGGAAAGGTAATTACACTTCTGAGTCACATTCCCCTGGGCCGGGGGGTGAAGGTGGGATGCTGATACTTGTGAATCTGTTTGGCCAAGGACCCTCATCTCAAGAACATAAGCCAAACATCTATGAAGGCAAATTAAAGCACCCTCCTGCAGTGTGCCCCTCACAGAGAGCCCTGAAAGCTGCTGGGACACCTGCTGAGGAATTTTGGTGGAATCTATGGGTCTTTCCTTGTGGCTGGGGTTGGTGCATCAGACTTTCATTCCAGGCTTTCATTCCTCTCGCCTGCAGTGCAGGTGGTGGAGCTGAACATGGGATAACTTTGTCTATCCTGGAGATGCAGGCATACAAATAGTTCTTCTGGATACGTGGGTATTTTCCCCCTTTGGTGCCTCTCTGTTTGTTGATGCTATATCACCATGAAATGTAGGTGCTAGCTCTAGTGAAGGGTGTGGGGTCATGGTTTAACCCCAGCCAGCAAACAAATGCCAGGCTGATACAGCCACTTGCTCACTCTCCCACCAGTGGAACTGGGGGAGAATCAAAAGACGAAAGGCCAGAAAACTTGTGCGTTGTGATAAAGACAGTTTAATAGGTAAAGCAAAAGCTGTGCATGTAAGCAAAGCAAAACAAGGTTCAGTCAGCTCCAGGAAAGCAGGGCTCCACCATGTGCAATGATTATTTGGAAGACAAGCGCCGTAAGTAGAAACATCCCCCCCTTTCTCCTTTTTCCCCTTGCTTTACATAGTGAGCATGATGTCATGTGATATGGAATATCCCTTTGGTTGGTTGGTGTCAGCTGTCCAGGTTGTGTCTTCTCCCAGCCTCCCATGCACCTCCAGCCCCTTTGCCAACATATCTGTATGAAAAGCAGAAAAGGCCTTGGCTCTGTGCAAGCCCTGCTAAGCAGCAACAAAAACATCTTTGTGTTATCAACTCTGTGCTCAGCACAAATGAAAAACACAGCCCCACACTAGGTACTGTGATGAAAATTAACTCTACCCTAGCCCAAACCAGCACAGAGTGGAAAGCTGTATTTTGCCTTGATGTACATATAATATAGTTGAGCTGAGTATGATGGGTAGGAGAGCAAATCCAACACCAGCAATGTTTTGGTAGCAGTGGGGAGAGGACTTGTGCTGTTCAGGGGACAGCCTCAACAAAGGGATTGGTTGTGCATGATTACAGGGGAGATTAAGCAGATACTAAGCAGAAGTCCATTGCAAATTTGTCATTAGTACTGAACCTGAACCCTGCATTTTTAACACTCTTTATCCATTCCTAACAAATATTTTGAGTAATGTTAATCCCACCTTATGAACCAGAGAAGTAATTTGTGCAAAGACTGCGCACAAGACTCTTTTTCCTTCTGGAAATGGAAAAGGCAAGATTGGAAAATTGACACAAGTTCTGTGTTCTCACAAGCCATTATTTTTTACCCTGAAATCTTTCCTTTACGCTAGTAAATCTGTGGCAGGAGTTGTATTTTACCCTGCTGGGTAGAGGAGCAGATTTGCCTTACTTTTCATATTGTGTAATATCTCAGGCTTTGACTTGATGATTGTAATGAATTTTGTAGGGTAGGCAAAACAGCAAAACAGAAACATCTGAATCTCTGTTCTTTTTGTGAAAACTTACAGCTGGCACAATGATTAAACTTCCTTGGGTCTGCTAAATCCTGTGAGAGTTCTTTAAAATTACAGCAGATTTCATTGAGTGTATGTAGCAAATATGACCTATGATTCCACCTATGTTTTCCTTTAGTTTAATTCCTAGCCCTCTGCTTTGCTCCTTTCATCAGCTCTTTTTTAACTTCGTCCTGTCCTTGATTTTTTCCCAGAACAATCTAGCTCTCTTGGGTTTAGTCTTCATTAAAAAGGGAAAAAAAAAGTTATCTAACATGTCTTACCTAACAGCCCTGTTTTTTCCAGTAAAGGTGAGAAAGGTGGTTTTCTTTTCAGGCCTGCCAATTCTTGTCTTTTCTTCTGAGATTGCTTGCCAGCGTGGAGATGGCTTTGTGTTGTGAATTCCTCTTTCACAGTTCTGCTCCAAACTGGGTTACAACCATCGTGTTGTGCCGAGGTTGCCATGCAGGTATCCATTCAGAAAGATTTCTAGTGAGAACCAGCAATATTTTTTCCTTTGAAGTGCTAATAACAGTTATTGTCGGGTTCTTCCTGTCCTGGGTGACTTTACATAAGTTATTGTGTATGTGTGTGAGATAGCAAAAGGGGGAAAAAAGCAGATGGAAGAGTAGTAATAACTGGGGAGTGGATGAGTCCACAGCACATGGGCAAAGGAAATGCTGGGAGAAATAATTAGTGCTGTAATCTGATTTGCTAATAATCCATTTATAAAACAGTTATGATATATACTTGTAGGAATGTGACTGATCATAACGACAAATGGTATTACTTCCTCCCCTCCCACTCTGTATTAAAGAACCTTAATTACTTGATGGCTCAAGACTTTGTGGGTGACTCATGCTACAAAGAGTCAGATGCTCACAGTACATAATGGAGCTCTTGAAAAGCTTTCATAATGATGGCGGGCTTTGCACTACCTCCCTCCCATACATCCCTCTCTGCCAAAGAGTTATTAGGTAATTTAAAATAATTAAAAAGGAAATAATTAAAAGATTTTACACACACAGAAATAGCACTTGCAGCTAATTATGTAAGTCTATCACTTCTAACAGTGGAACACTGTTACTATTATCAGAGAATTGCGTTTGAATTGTGACGGATAATCCCCTGGTCCCATGTTGTACTCTTGCAAGTGGGAACTGGTTGTCTAGGTTTTTACAGAATGAAAGAGGTGTATGGAGCCTGTGGTCTAGCCACAGCTCTGCCATGAGAGGTTTCTGCTCAGCTTTGTTCCCTGCAGATTTTTACCTAATTAAAACGTAGCAGGGAACGAAAACTCCTTCATCTAATCTTAATGTGTTTGCACAGGGTGTTCTGCTAAACGTGCAGGAGCTCCTGCATGTTTGCAACTCCTTGTAGGCTTGGGGTGGCAAAGTAACTTCCTGACAAGGAGACTATAGGCGTGGGTCACATTAAATGAAGCAAATGACAAAATTATCCTATGGTCTTGCTGTCAGTAGCATGGACACCATCTCTATAAATATGGTGATAGGAGTATGAGGTAATAATTTATTTAATCAATCAGAAACATAGAGCTTTCATATGGATAATGGCAGCTGCCTAACGGTGAAAAAAAATTACATTGTAATTTTATTGCAAGAAGCTAATATCCTACCCAAATAAAGCCTTTGACACTTTAGGCATTCAGAATCTAATTATTCTGAGAGAAATTTGGCCAAAGAAAGTGAGACAAAACTCCTTCCACCTTTGAAAAATATCTGCAATACATCATGGCTGCTCATCAGACTGCCCCTAACACTGGACAGTCAATAATCCAACCATTGAACAGTGATAATCCAAAGGCTATGGCCAAACTGTGAAACAGCAGCAGAAAGTAACAGTGACTGTTGGGTTTTTGGATCTCTTGACTTTTTATTTTTCTTTTTTTTTCTTTTCTTTTTTCCTTTTTTTTTTTTTTTTTTAAAGAAAGCTATTGGCAATATTATCTTACTATTTTGTTTCATCTTATGTGTAGAGGTGTTGGGGTCCTCTGAAGGGATGTTCAAAGTAGAAAGTTAATTTAGCCACTCCAAAACAGGCTCCAGTGGAGTTTGTATCTCTTTGTCCTTTGCCTGTAGATGAAACATTGAGAAAGGAAACCAGCTTTCATGAGTACCTGCATCGTTTGCATCTTTGGTTGTAATATAGGCTAACAGCAATTTCCTGACATATGAAATGCTTTTTGAGTTATGAATAGATTTTGCTTTTTAAAAGCTAAGCATTAGAATCATCATGCAGTACTTTAGGAGTGGTGTAAGAGAGGTTATATTAAATACCATCATTAATGATCTAAAAGAAAAAAGTGAGAAGAATATGATTACAAAATTCAGAGGATATTGAATTAGGAGGACTAGAGAGAAAATGAGATAATAAAAAGAGACCTAAAGAGATTATTACAACAGAATGCAGAACAGCTCAAGCAGTTTTCGACTCTGAGTGGTGAGTTTTGATCTATTTAGTCACTGTGCAGTGTCCTCACTAAAACTAATACTGGCTTTAAATTTTTCAAGATATTTGCTTAAAACTGATGAGGTGCTCTTTTGTTCATGATGCTGTGTGTGTCGCACAGAATCACTGTGGTCTTCAGTTGCTGTCCACTCAGGTGTGGGAAGCAATGTTGATAGCAATTCTCACACCCTTTCTTCTGCACTTCCTCTTAAGGGAAAGGTTTGCATGTGTGGGTGGAGGCTGAAGGGGAAAATACTTAATATTATCTTACTGAAATGTGCAAAGGGCTGATACTGGCAATGGGTGGGTTGAAAACCTACCCTTTCCAAGGAATGGTCAGTGGGGAAAAAGTGGTATGATTCATGGTGATTTAAATTAAGAAATTTCAGCCTGCAATTGAGATGTGCTCAGAGGACACAGGCAGGCTATTACTGCACCTTTTCTAAGTAGTAAAAATTCATACATTTATATAGTCGATGACTTTTGCATTGCCCTTATCATGCCCTCAGTTCCTTGGCCCTGGACCAGCAGGTCTCTGTGCTGTTTCCATTGAGCCACAGCTGAGCAAAACTTGTTCCCAAAAAGTGACATGATCTGTTACACATCCTGGCCTGAGACTACTGGGCATTTTGCAGAAAAATAATGACCTATTGAAGCTGCTGCAGTAGGCAATGACAATCCAGCACAGTGAGGTGGGGACAGTTTTGATGTGTTCCCAGGAATGAATATTGCTGAAGAGGAGCTCAGTGGGTCAGCTGAGGAATTCCACTGATGAAATTGGTTCCCACAGTACTTTTGTAACTACTGAAGTTTTCAGACCAAGGTAGATTATATTTACAGTTTCCCTATTAAATCATCATATACTTTTAATGCTGGGAATATGACCTGTTCAAAAAACTAAATGTAAATAGCAAAAGTTTGAAGTGGTTATTGAAACTGCTGTCAGTGTGAATCATACTAAGAAATAAGCTGCTGGGTTTAATAAGGCAGAAGTTGTGAAAATGAATATCTTCTCCAAATAAAGCAAAACTAACATTTTACTGTCTTCTGATGGTTGAAAATTTATGGTGGCAGCTAAGATATGAATGAAAGTTAAATAGTCCTATTAATTTGATTACTTGTTTCCAGAGCCATCAGACATGTGGAAAGTAATATCATGTGGGAAATGGTGTAAGATTTACACTCGCCTGAGAGAAATCACTGCTCCGTCTATCAGATTTGATAGGTGTCAGAGGGCCCTTTGAAAATGAATAATAAGGGAACTGAATAATAAGAAAGACACATAGCTGTTTAAAACTTTTAAACATTTGGAAGAATTCTTGAACTAATTAAAACAAAAGTTTAAATGGAAGTTTTTACATATATCTGGAATATGGTAGAACTGCTCAGCTGAGTGTGTGAATTATCTCATGCTCACTGACATTTGTGAGGGTGGTTTTTGAGGTGCAGAAGATTTTATGGCCATTAAAATTAGGGAAAATTTGGGTTGAGTTAGTGCCTGTATCCTTTTATGCATTCACAGTACAGGAGAACTCAACCATATCAGGACACCGCTGCTCAAGCCTTTGCACAGACCTGAGCCATATTGTGTATACAACAATCCCCACAAACAATGTCCCTTCAATTTATTTTACGTTAAAATTTGCTAAGCTATTAAAGGTAATAAAGTCATCTTGTCCAGGGCAGCAATGGGCCCCTACTGCTGTAGCAGTGATCACAAACCCATGCTGATGACGGGCCTGTTTCTTGCCTTGTGAATGCCAATGGCAGAACTTTTCAGTAACTTCAGTGGGAGTGGTGTTAAATCCTAGAGGAGACTTACACAAAAAAATAATTGACCTGAACTGGTGAACAAATACATGTCATGTTTCATCTTTGTGCCTTTTTCTGTTGGGGGGAATTCTTTGCCAGACCAGCCCGGGGAAGTTCCGTTGTGGAAGTTAGCAGAGTGATGTGAGACAAAGCACTGTTCAGAGCCTGCATTTCCCATGAAACAGCAGCAGTTGCTGTAAGCCTGGCACAGAATAGGGCTGGATTAATCTCTTATTCTTCATTTGAAAGGCTCTGTATTAAAAGACTAAGGTTTAGGATTTTACATCCATTTAATACCTGGCTAAGTATTGGGGGTATGTGTTCAGATATTAATGTGACTAAGAAGATATATGCTTGGGTTAAGGTTATTTCAAAAAAAGAAGCTCTGTCATTAATAATTTTTGGTCAGGAGCTCTGCCCGTCATCAGGAGATAAATCATCTTCCAGCAGCTGTGACAGCTCTTTAAGTCTGAGGCCCGAACAGCTTAATTGGGGAAATGATCAATTCTAAGATACATAGTCAAGATGACATCCTCGGTGCAGTAAATTCTTTCAGGAATGAACATGAATAAAATGAATATATTTATGGAACAGTGATGTAATTCAGAATCTTGGCTGTTAGGGAGCCTATGCATCTTCATTCCTTCCCTGCCCTGTAGCAGTTTTCTGAGACTCCAACCTCAGATAACAGTGAATGGTCTGAAAACTACTCTAGGTGAATGCGGATTTTGTAAGAATGAAGAATCTTACCAAATACTATGAATGAATAAAAAGTCTGCGTTTCCCAGTGAGTATTGCGAGTCAACTGTATCTCATTTTTCTATATACATAGTAAACAAAAAAGAACACAAAAGCAAAACAAAAAAAAAACAAAAACAAAAAAAACCAAACCAAACCAAAACAAAACCCAGAGCAAGGAAAACTCCTACCTGTGAGTTGCTGGAAAATATTGCTCCTTTACAGTGACAATTATGTGCGCTGACCCCATCCGTAGTAACACAGATCCTATAAGCAGATGCTTCCTGTACTTTAGGTGCCTGAGCAGCACTTGAAAATCCTATGGTTTGCCTTTGTGCCTTTCTTGAATTAATGATTTTTCAGCTGAGGTCACCTAGAAAGAGAAAAACTGTTTCACCTTTTGGGAATGCAAGGAGTTTCTAAGGGGTGTGATTTGTTACATGGAACAACTGGCAAGTTTTCCTCTGGACACTGTCATTACATGATTCACTGGCAGCACTGACTGCTGCCTGGAATTTACTTTGCTGTGGAAGATGGCTCCCATTGGTGTATATGTACTGCTGGAGTTTCCAATCCTGCCTGCTTTTTCTCCCCAGCGAGAGTTTCCAGGCACAAGACACACCAACAGCCCTGGAAAGGTGCCGTGGCTGCGCTTCACTGGCTGGGCGCAGGCAAGGAGGGAACCAGAGCACGGGCAGGGCACAGGGGGAACAAACTGGTGCTGGCCAGAGAGTCTGTGGGTGGCCTGGACGTGGTTGCCCACCACTCAGTTCTGCTGCTGGTGTTGTAGCAGACCAGGTGCTTTGCAAGCTGTCAGTGTTGCTTGTGGTAGGGGAGAGTGGTGGGTAAGGACTGCAGAAATGGGCTCCAGAGCCTGCTAGGTATGCACCAAGCAGTTTTGGTTTCAAATTAGATTATTTTCATTCCTAAAATGTGCTGTGTGCCTGCATATGTTCCCAGGGATGACAAAACACTACAGCAGCCATTCGTAAATTACGATCGGTGACTTTATGCAGAAAAAATGGCTTCAGGTTATGTGAAGAGCATCCATTCACACACAGGTTCTTGACTAACCTTGCAGGTTCCCATTGAGCTGTTACAGTGAATAAAGTAAGAGGCCGCATGAAAAGCACTTTCATACTGACATGAAGAAAAGCAGACCAAGTGCTCTTACTGTGTATTTTGTCAAAATAATTTTCATGCTGAAGTTTAAGCCACATAGCATGAATATTTTCCAGCTAGCAGGCAGTGATCATGAAGCGCATTCTGGAGTGCATGACTCAGGCCATCAAAAGAAAAGCTTTAACCATGAACTCTGTGAACTCTAAGGAAAACCTCCAGTTGAGCTAATATAATGTATTGGAAGTGACTTGGATACCTTCCTGTCTGTGGTGCTTTTTAATGAAATCTGTCCTACCCCACTCTGCATGTGTGTGTGTGAGAGTGTGTACTTAATAGATACAGGGCAGTGAACTTCCCAGGATTAGCTAATGAAAATAGCACTGTAAAATGAATTGAGCAAATCGATACAGCTGGAATTTTGAGCACAGTGACAAATGCAGCAACCTGAAATTCCCCTCTCCCACTGCAGCCAATATTTTATGTGCAAGTATGTGTTACAAACTTCCAAAATGAGACTGCTATTTGTAAATTAAAATTGACTCAGGCCATAGGATACTGCTTAGGGAAGCAAAGAAGGAAGAGCTCTTCAAACAGTGGAAGATGGGACTGCCCTTGGAAAACTCTAGGTCATGCTTGCCTTTAGAAGGAAGACCAAGGAAAGCCTCCTGAGCTATGCTGGTGTGAGGAACAATGTTCAAATGTGTGAAATAACATGGGGACTGGAGGATCTTGGGAATTTGTCCAGGATCCTTATTGCCTTTCTGACCCTTCTGAAGCTTCCCGCCCAGTTGTGAGAGCACTGGGTGAGGAGGGAAAGTTACCCACAAAAACAAAATGCTGTGGATGGGCTGAAAAAAAAGCCTGGGTGCCTTATGCAGTCTCAACTTTTGGGATTTCATAAACACATCCCCCTGTTTCCTCTGATGCTGCAGGAATTCTGGCTTTGAGTAATGCAGAGGAAGCTTAAATTTACTCCATTTCAGGAGGAATTTTTCATCATGCAGGGTAGGTGACACATAATTTTGAATGTGAATGTCATAATTAAGTCTAATTATTTTACCATACTTTTGCCTTCATTAGACATTGTGTTTGCAATAATTGCTGTAATCAACCATATGGTTAGTATTAACTCGTTAACTACATGAGGGCAGATAATCCCTGCAGGAGGAATAGATGACTTTAGGTCTGGAGGTGTCATGCTGAGTCCCATCACCCCACAGAATGGCAGGGTTTTGGCTCTCTGTCACCTCTCACAGATGAGCAGGAGAGAAAGGTTTCAGATGCTTCATATAGCTGAGTGGGTTCAGAGGACATGAAAGCCCCAAATCTGTGCTTTGAATAAAAAAAGCAAATCTGTCTGTTGCCTCTGCAGTGCCACAAAATAGGTCCCTGTGGGTTCTCCTTGTTCCCAGGGAGCAAGGCTGGACAGCTGGCTGATTTGGGGCAGCCTCACCAGGCAGCTCCCTGTGACCCAAAGCTGGGCACTTTTGCTAGGCAGACTGTCATCGTTTAACAGAAGTATGAAGTGAGTCTGTAGGAAAACTTCCCTGTACATTAGTACTTACATTTATCCAGAGCACCAGCTTCAACCTTGTGCCGTCAGCTGTAATTTCAAGAAGCTGCTACTAGCATCTGAGAGTGTAATGATGGTATCTACCAACTAATTCTCTTTTTGCTGGCTTGCTAATAATTCTGTCATCTTGTTCGTAATGATTATACTCTCAAATTAGTTTTTACGGTTATAATTAAAAAAAAAATCTGGTTTAAGTACACTGTTATTTCTGGGGTTTGTAGGATATATGTTAATTTTTCTTTTGCAGTGTGCCAGGTTGCCAGAATCAGTTAATCAAGTATTTCATCCTTCTGTGTAAGACTTGCAATGTACAATGCTTATTGAGTAACATCTCACCTGACCTGCCTACAAGGTGTCTTGTATTTTCCCTGATGTCACCATAAGTTGACTTCAGTTAGCTATACAGCAAATCAGAGAGCAAAATTTACTCCTGATGAATTTTTCCAGCCAAATGTTTAACCCATATGTTGATTTCTTCATTTGTTCCCCCTTTTTCTGTTTTCAGGAAAGCAAACAAAAAATGTATTCACTCATAGAGCCATCAGTGAAGATGTCCAGAGCTAATCCATGACCTCTTCAAAATCTTTAGTGGAGATGCAGCAGATTTCTTCAAAAGCTTTCTCAGCTTCATGGTAGAATTGGTGGTCAAAGACAGAGAGACAGTGCAAAAAATCCCAGTCCTGACTGACCTTAGCTAAAGTTTGGTCAGGTCCAGACAAAGAGTCCTTACCTGGAACAGCCAGTACCTCCTAGGTACCCCTCAACAGTGACGAGGGGACAAAGATGATGTCCTTGTGCTGATGAACACCTGTCTTACTCCTTTAGCTGGTGACAATAAGGAATGCTTTTAAATTTTGCATGTTGAACCTGAACTTCAGACAGACCCCAGAGGTGGGGTGATGGGCCTTTTTTTACAAGGGAGGGATCTTTATATCCCTTGAATTTGTTTACTTCACTTGTACAACAGCATCCTTCTGATACAGGCAGGGGAAGATTTCAAAGTCCTGGGAAATGAAAATTGCATCCTGGTTTCCTCTTGCTCCTGTGGCACAATCTGAGACTGCCCTCATGGTTTGCAGCTACAGCTCATGGTTCTCCTTTTGCACAAATGATGCTCCTTTGGTACCAATGGAAAGGACTTGCAGGGGGTGGATTCAGCTTGTCACGTAGATCAGCCAGGATGGTAACTTTACAGTAGGCTAACAGTTTGTTCCCTTGGTGACCCTTTTCCTTTCCAAACCTGGGGAGTCAGGGAAGCAGCACAGAGAGGGATACCTGTCTGAAAAGTGTCTATGTGGTATAGTGACACCGGTTTTTGGGGCACAAGAACTAATTATTTAAAGAAGTTTTGACTGACCTTCTGCAAAATTAAAACTGGTGATTTCCAAGACTTTTTTACTTCCTGGACATATGCTAGTTTTTCCTTCTGGATAATTCCTTGACAAAAAAGAAGGTGAAGAGGAGTTTTTGATGTCTGCTTCAAATAGGCCATTTCCCAAATCCCTTCTTTGTGATTTATTGTGATTTGTAAAGAGAACAAGTGGACCCCGTATCAACTGTGTGTAGGAAAACGGAGGAATTTGTTTTGTACTCCTATAATACAGAGGATATATTATTACTCCTAATTGTAAATGTAGTAAGTGGAATGAAAGCATCTTTTCATGTGGACAAACAAATAGGATAGGTGCTTTTTGAGGTGTGTAGAGATAAAACTTCAAACACAAGACATTCTGAAAGACAGCAGAAAATCTGTGGCTGAATGCTCACAGGGCTTGTGCGGACTTTGGAAAGCAGCTTGTGTCTTGCAAAACATACAAAGTCCTACCAAGCATGGAATAACCACTTCATCATTTTAAATGAAGGCTATAAAAAATTACAGTCAGCACATAATAGGTGTTTTGCACCCATGCTAAGTACTGCCAAGAAAATAGTTACCTAAGTAAATCAATAAAGTATCATTCCCTTCCAAGGTCTTCCTGTCCCAGTCCCTGAACCCCTCATTTCAGAGGAGTACTGAAACCTTTCAAGATTTATTTTTATGAAAGTAAGCATCTCTGCATTATCAGGCAGTAAAGAAGTTGTTTACTGCTACTCCAGTAGTGTTGAAAAATCTCTCTGAATACATACTTGCATTGTAGCTATCATAAAAATGTCTACTAGCTATTGGAGCCCCCAAATTGATATTTTTTTTTCCAGAAAACAAAGAGTTCAGCCTGAAACCTAGAAATTGCTTCATAAGAAAAACCATTTGTGTAGAGAGAGATGGACTGAGGTATCCTGTCATATATGATGTTCAAGTTTGGTAAAAAACATTTCTATTCATATTCTGTTAGCAAATAAGCCTGGGCTGAGGTAGCAGCACCTGTTCTGGGTTTGTTTCCTATAAATCAGTCTAGATGTTTAATATGTTCCTCATTACCAGAGGGTTTGAAAATCAGCAATACACCTGAAAACCAATTTGCTGGCATTAATGTTCCAACAAAGTAGTGACTTTCCAGTTCACACTGTCAATTATTGGCAGGAAACAGATTCTGACTTGGCCCTTGTCAAGGATAATACAATTCACAGTCATACTACTCTAATCAAGCTAGGCAAATGCAGTGTGCAGGATATGCCATTGCAGGAGCTGGAATTCCAAATTTTTAACACATGCAACAAAATCTTTTCACAGGCACTGCATATATAAAACGATTTTGTGAAAAACTTCAAATGGAAAAGACAGTGAAGAAAATCTTCATCTGTTTGCAAAATGTGTGAATGATAGAAAAGCTGACTCAGCTCCTGGCACTGAAAGGCTTGCCCTGCTCGGAGAGGTATCACGCCAAGTAGGTTGGCAGAGAAATGCTGCAAAGGGGAAAATGGCTCATGCTCTGTGCATTCGCCCCAGACACAAACCAGAGTGGTATCCCTTCCTCTGCTTTTGAGCTCAAAACAGTTTGGGAGAATATGAAAGCAGGGAAGTAGTGCTGACCTGCTGGGTGCGGGGGAGTGGCAGACAGGTTTCTCATCCTTGAGAACCGCGGAGCCATGAGCTCCTGGGGGGAGATGCCAAGGTGCAAGGTTTCAAGGACCTCATAGCATCTTAATAGGTCTCCAGGGGCTGCATGATTGTTCCTGGTGAGGGACTGAGAATTTAGGATGAGATTCACTTTTACTTCAGTCAATTAAAAGTTATATGTCTATTTGAAGCTACTTATTTAGGCTTCTTGCAGACATCACTTTCTTAAGCCTTGGCTTGAAGCCTTAACTTTATCTGGATGGGTTTTCTCACAATTCCAATAAAGAAATACAATTTTGTGGGGATGTGCAGAAGACCAGATGTCTGCAAGTCTGAAATCATTAATATTTTAGACAGAGTGGATATCCTTGGGCAAGGGGGCAAACTTGCATTACTTGTTGGAACTATGATGAGTGGAGGGGTGGAAAAGTCACGCTTACCATTGAAAGGACACATGCACTTGTTCTTCATACCTGTGAGTAGGATGCATCAGGTTTTAGCAGACCTGGCACAACAGTGACTCTTTGACATTATCCTCCTTCTCCCAGATGGAAAATATCATTACCAGTATTTCTTTATTGCCTGAGTATGTTCTCATTTTTATTAAACTGAAATACTGGGTTCAGAGCAAATGTTAGTTGGGAGCCTTATGTCCCATGTCCCTTGTTTAACTTGAAATTTGTCCTGTTTTTTTTTGCTAAACTTACAAATAAACCCAGTATTTTTGATTAAGTTTTTCATTTTTACATCTTGAATAAGCCTGTCTTATTGATGCCTGCCTTTCTGTTTCTATGTACAAATCTATCAAGACCATCAGGAAATGGTTTCACAAACAGAATTTATTGCAAAGCTGATTATGTATTAATATATACAAATGACAAATCTAAAACACAATGTCAAAAAAGCAAGAAAATGTAATCAAGAATTTATTATTCTCCCATTACTATTCAGCTGGGAAAATAGCTGCTCTACTTTACCAAAATAACTTCCCCCTTTCAAACCTTACACCCAACCTGGGTTTTCTAAGTAAGTGCCACAGAAGTATTTGTAATAAAATACTTTAATATATAATAACATCAAAAGCTCACTGTAATTTATCCACCTATTTTTCTCACTTCTATATTCCATGCAGGCTTATTGCAAAAATTCATTGTCACTCATACACCTTGTGTATATGTGTGTCTCTAAACTTACAGATCAATTTTAGAAATGGAATAAGCAACTTCTGCATTTCAGAACCTTGCATCTTGTTCTGTTTTGTACCTTTTTTCCAACATTGTGGGTAATGTTTCTTCTAGGAAATATTCACACAAGTGTTTCTCCCCAAATATTGCCTTATCCCAAGCCTCAATTTAACTTTTCCCAATTTTTAAAAAATAAAAATCAGTAATTTGAATAAAATGCTTTTGAGAAAAAATGTAATGCTTTGTTTTTCACCTTGGAAGTGATGACATTATGACAACGCCATGTCTGCAATACCTCTTTTATACCTCAAGGAGTGACTGATAATCAGGCCTTTTTCAAGTGAAGGACTCATCATGCTGGCCATTTTGTTGCCTCTCACGTTGTGATATATTAGGAGGAATGGGAAATGAATTATGCCTTGCAATGACTTTAGTTAGCAACAGCACTGCATGTTATGTTGACACCATTATATTTACTTGCCACATATTGCTAATTACAGATGAATTTTGTATCTGACAACTCCTACGTGCCCACATAGCAACTGATGAAATCTCTCTCACTTGCAGGGAAAAAGTCTTTACTTTTGGGGAGTCCGTGGTAGCTGTAGCCCTACCTTTGTCACCAGGAGCTGGTTCAGTGCCACATTATATGAGGGAATATGGTGGTTCTGGACAAGAGGAGCAACGGGAACAAAATGGTTGATACACACACGCACACACAAACATGGATCCAGATCGCGCAGCATACACCACATGCCGTAGAGATACTTGTTTATAGTGCTATCTCTAGTATATATGTGCTTGTGTATTTGTGCACATACACACATACCCTTATGACCGAACTCCGAGGCATCCTGAGCACAATAAAGAAATTATCTGCCTGTGTTTCACACAGGGGCAATCACTCTACAAGCTCATGTGAGAAGTCATTATAATAGTTAGTCTATTTATGGAGAAATGTGTAGCTAAAATGTGGGAAAATTATTGTTCTCCATATTCTCACTTTTTTATTGAAGAAACAAATCACACAGTAAATTACATCTGATTTGCATGAAATGTTGCATGCACCTAGAGCTCAGCATGAACCTGGGAAAAGACATTGTTTTAATTCCATAGCCTTTATAGTAGTTTGTTTGTTTCCTTTCCTTTTTTTTAAAGATAAATTTCTGAGCTATGTTTCTTATCTGGCTTTGCTTGTATTTTATAGGCCCGTCTGAGTATCATTTAATATCTGCAAATTGCTATGGTGAGTGAGAAAAAAGTAATGCCCACTACTCAAGTGGACGTAGAGGAGAAGAAGGAGGGAGTACGTGTCTGCCCCATGGTGATAATGGATGCTGCTCAAGATGTGATCTGCTGCCACTTGTTGTGGAGGTAATTCCTGAAGGAATCAGAAAATATGCTGTATTAGAAAGGACCCACAAGGATCATACAGTCCAGCTCCTGGCCCTGCACAGGACCATCCCCAAGTGTCACATCATGATCTTGAGAGCATTGTGGAATTAGTGAAAGCCGGCTCTGAGATTCATCAGTAAGATCTGAGTAGGTCTGAGTGAAAATCTGCCATGTTACAGAAAAATGGATTTTTGCTAAAGTACCCCTTTATTCTTTGCAATGGGTGTGTACCTTCCGTAGAAAATGGTGTTTCCTGTAAGAAGGGTATGCTTGAATATGGAAACATTTTTGGTGGCGATACTCTGCCCTGTTCATGTAGTTGTAAGGAACCAGGATGGCTTAGCCTTGCTTGCGCCCCTGTGCAGGGACACGCCCTTTGCCTTGAGTCCTGCAACAGGGATTGGCCTTGTGTTAGAGGCATCCGAGGTGGGAAGGTATGTCAGACATACACATCTGTGCACATGCACACCTTGGCACAAACTCTTTTGCAGAGTTGTTGCATGGGGTTCAACTTGCCTTTAGAGCCAGAGGAGCCAGGAAGGGGCTGCAATGGTGTGCAACAAGAGTGTGAGCCAAAAGCACGAGAGTGGAACATGAGGCATCAGGGCAAGGCCAGGAGAGGGCAAAGGCAGAAGCCACTAGGGCAGTAAAACCACTTTAGTCTCTATGACTGTCTTTGCCTCCTTCTCCCTTGAGTCCACATCTGTCAGTGCTTCCTGCGAGTTACAAGTCAGTTGATTTTCATTTTCTCCTATTAGCTAAGCTGTATTCTGGCTCTGCCTAAAGTTTCTGTGATTCACCATTCATTCTCTTGAAAAATGCCCAGTACCTCAGGACTTTCCCACCATGTGAGGCACAGTCTGATGTTACAGAATGCAAGGAGGTAATGTGGTATTAGGCCTGTAAATACTCCAAAATAAAGTATTTTGGATTTGAGTCGTGGTTTTCTCGTAGATAATTGTTGCTACAAGATCCCATTTTTCTAGACAACAAGAAAAAGGTTTGCAGGAGGGCAGCAAAAAACCAAAAGTGGACAAAAATATTTCAGCTAAGCTGGCTTAATAAGCACTTGTATGAGGGAGAAATTGGGAAGATGTAAACACAAGAGAAAGAGGATTTTGTTTTTTAATTCTGAGAAGTACTTAAATAAGAACCTCAAATGATAGCCCTGGTGGAAGTCCTAGGAAGGTGTATAAGGCATGCAGTTGTAGGATAAAACTGAATAAATAAATACATTCCTAAGAAGTCTTTCTCCTGGGGTTTTCAAAAAAGGACTGCTTATTTAATTACCTTTACAAAAACACAAAAGCACATTGTACAGGTTAATAATTATGCTTCAGGTCTATGTTTTTTTCTAGCAGCGGTCTGTGGAGAGTACAAGTGGCCCTGGCTTAGCAAGTGAGCACTTGCAGTCTGATCTGAGCTCTTGCTGGCAGTGGGCTCTGCCCGCTGTACAGCTGTCAGCCAAGTCTGTGTGTGGTGACTGAGCAGGGCAGCACCTGTACTGTGGCTGTTTCTCTGTGCACCGTTGTGTCAGGAGGCCAATTCTGTCCCACATCTGGTGATGGAATGGAGGTACAGTGGACAGTGCTATGCAGTCAGCAACATTTAAAACAAATGACACATTTTTCTTCACATGGATTTTATCTGAGCCAGCTTCTATAGCTGGTATGTGGAAGTGTTAAACTCATTTTCATGTGTGTGTTTCTAACCAGGTATTGTATACTTCCCTCTTTTATGTTGCTGAAAGCCTACTGCATCTTGCTAGAAGAACTGTTTAGTATGCTTCAGGACTCAGAAACTAATCTTGAAGTCTAGCCTTGAAGGGTATGATCTATTGCAATTAGAAATGTATTGCTTTGCAATTACTATTACCACTTGTTTTTACCTGCAGGCATAGAAATAAATACCTGTTGCCTGTGGATATTTATACCCTCTAAATTCCTGCAAAGAAGCCAGTCCTAATTTCTGCAGCTCTTCTGGGGTAAATGCTTCTGCAGCATTCTGGGGATGCCTTTGAGTAATCCTTGTGAGTGCGGAAAAGTACCATAAACAACCACATCTGGGTTGTAACTATGATCATGCAATTATTGTTACCTGTCTGCAGCAAAAAGTTAGAAAATTAGTGTATTTAGAACACCAATCTGATCTGAAAAGTCTGAAGATTGCTGCAGTAGCCAAGTTTTGGGCATATTATGTGATTTCTTCATCTGGAGAATAATGATGCCCAGGCATATTTTTCGTAATTAACTCTTCATTAATACTGGAAAATTATGTCAGAGTTACTATGTCTGTATCATCTCTTGCTCTTGTGTATGATAATGAACTGTCATCAGTATTGTATTTTTGGATATGGCAGGAATTAATACTTTGCGTGTCTTTGCTGTTCTGCATCAGTTTCTCCATGGGCTGGATGGAGTTTTCAGGCTATAGGCTGAAATTTAGAAATGAAGCTGATGTAGGTTAAAAATATTCCCTGCCCCACCTTGCTCTTTGCATTTTTTTGCAGACTTGGGTAGACTGAATGGCTGAGGTCACCATGTGCTCCCTTCCACTGTCAGTGCAATTTAGGGGATGAGGGTCTGTGCATGGGACCTGGAGTGCAGAAGGATCGTTGGCCCTGAGCCCTTCTGAAGGAAACCACCATAGATCAGACATCTTCCCTTTCCCACTCGTGTAAGTCTAGAGCAAGTCTATCACAGTTGGCCAAGGCCGGTGCAGCAGAAAGCTGAAATTATCCCATGTCAGAAGCTGCAGGATTTGATGGATATTTTCAGACCCAATGTAGATGTTTAACCACCTAAAAGCAGATGGTGGCATTCACTGAGAGCTGTGTGTGAAGTGAAACGACTCTCTCAGATCCTGCCTGGGCTGACTACTGCCAGACAAGACTGGAGACAGTACAGTGGCACTTGTTGGGATTTGTTTATGGGAACAAAATCTGGCATTATTCAGCATGTGTTTGGAGTGCATGCTGGGGATCAAAGTGTCTTGTGAACAGTTAGTTTGATTGGAGTTGAAGGAGTTCGCCTCAAAAACAAGACATAAAGGGAGGAGAATTTGCTTTGCTACTTACACTAAGTTAAGGGGGGTGGCATCTCCTGGCTATTGCTTGCTAACCAGACACCGTAGGGAAATGAAATTGAGCAATAAGGGACTGCTGTGTGCACCATATACTGTCAGGTTAGTGTGCAGTGCTGCATTGAGGAACGGTGGGATGCAGCTTTTCGCCACAGAAACATTTTGAATGAGTGATTCGATGAATTTCATCACCTCATCTAGTTATTCTCTCTTTAATTTCAAAGTTTCAAACAAAACCTTTGACCTAGAGCTAAGAGTGGAGACAAATTTCATTACAAAAAAGAAACTAGTAGGATTTTTAAAGTAAAATTTGAACTTCTATACTTTGCAAACCTATTCCTTGAGTGGGCTGTAGGCCTTACTGGAAGGAATCCTGTTCAGCTTTTACCCTCTGTGTGTGTAGGATGCTGACTGGTAAAAACTGAGAGAAACAGATCCTTCTCAAATTGTGCCTTATGAATCCTACAAATGTAAAAATATATATCTCTTCCCATCAGGTATCGCAGACATACATATCCCTAGATCACAGTGTTCCTTGAATCCTACACAGCAATACAGTTTAGGAAAGTTTTTGTCATTGTTTGAGGGAGGATCATCCTACCATAAGCTGTACAAACCACAAAGCAGAGTGAAATTTCTTTTGTACAGTAGCAAAGGAGATTTCCTGCTGATAGGTGAATGTGGGAGATATAAATACAAGAGCAAGGTTAACAGGGGTGTCACACACGCTTTCACCTTTCTCGCTCAGTTAATCAGGTCCTGCTGGCTTTTCCAAGGGGGCTGAAATTTACCATGGGCCATGCCTTGAAGTGGCCTGCTGTACCTTGGGTTC
This sequence comes from Ploceus nigricollis, assembly GCA_013399945.1. NCBI lineage: Eukaryota > Metazoa > Chordata > Aves > Passeriformes > Ploceidae > Ploceus > Ploceus nigricollis. The sequence goes on from VXBC01013380.1 coordinate 1,294,491, forward strand.
CCAGGGTCCCCCACACACGGGAAGAGAGGGGAAACCAGTGTTGAACTTGAAAGGTGGAAACACCAGGGAAAGGTGTAGTCTTGCTCTGCTCTTCACTGTGTTCCATTTTCCTCCCCTCTTCTGAATGACCCAAAATTGCCTCCTGCCCAGTGCAAGTGGGAGACTGCTACATGTTCCTGAAACCACCCATCACTCCCATCAGTGCTGTTTACTTGACATAAACAATATAGCTGTAGGAACTGCAGCTTTGCTTGCCTTGCAGCATTATTCATCAGCAAAGAGCAAAACCTGCTACGTATCCTATGATGCTGAAATGGGTTCTGTGATTTTGTATAAACAATTCTCACATTATTGCATCCTCTCACACATGATTGTTATGAAGCACTTAAGTAATGTGAAATTATCCTCAATATACCTGTCACAGGTGAAAAAAGCGTACAGTGTGTTTATAATGTGGTTCAAGCTACTCATTGATTTCTGGACCTACTGTAGCTCTTCAGGGCATATCTCAAAGCCAAGCAATGTCCTTTAGAGTTGGCTGTTGCATCTGGATTTCTGAATGAGGTGGAAAAAGTGCTTCAAAACCTTTGTATGACCCGATCATCAAGTCTGACTTCGCCTTTGAAGGTAATTTGTATTTCCTCTGTGAAGAGGTGATTCTGTAATGCTGTGAGTTTGGGTATCTGAAGACAATATAAATAGTCTGGATATCAGGAAGTGTCTTAGCTACTAGGATGTGATGAATTGGGGCATGCTCCCCTGTTTGCCAGAACACTTTTTTTCCCAAAGTTATTTCCTTCTAGACAGGGGAGCTCACTAGAGTTGCAGAGCCACACATTTTAGAAAAATCATAGTGTGTTGGCATCACTGCTTGTTCTTGGACTTGCAGGCACATAAAGCTAGCCTGCCAGGTGGTGCTAATAATACCTGGCTCTCCTGCTGGGCTCATTCTGGGGAAATTGCAAACTATTTCTCATTAACAGGAGAATGATTATTGTCTGCAGCTTTTTGGTGTAGAATTGGAGCTACAAGGTATGAATTAGCATACCAAAGTCTCTCTGAAAAAAGAAATTTGGATTCTAGGCCAGCCAGTTTTCTAGGTCTTGGGCAAAAGTCTGTCCCTTCTTATCTGGGGATCTGACTACAGCACTGAGGTCTTGGCAGATGGACACTGAGACTTGTCCTGTGCTCCAAGGGCCCGAAGAACAATACCCAAGACTGGTACAATGTCAGATTTGTTTGCTATTCTTGTTTGGGATGAAAATCCCAATTGTATTTCTGTTTCTTCCAGCTTGGAAAGGCTTCTTCCAGTAGAAAAGCAATTTCCCAGGGGATAAAACTTGTTTTCATTTCTGGCCTAGTTGGGAGAATGCCAAGAGGTGCTTCTTCCACCCAGTCCTGAACACTGTCTGTGGATGAGGTTTAATGGACAGCAAATAGTGGCAGGAATTAAGAAACGTGGGCAGTCACTGACTCCAGTGCACTGCTTTTCTTGTCTGTGCTTCAACAGCTTCATTTGTAGAAGGGGATAAAATTATTCCGATCCACTTCTGTAACATGTTTTGTGATCCTTAGTTGCTTTTTGTATTTTATTTCTTCTGCTGTTCCTAATTCTCTAACAATAAATTATGAAAGGGTAAAAAAAGAGCAAATATACATAGATTTATTTTCCTTGAGCTCATAAGGATATATACATTTTCAGTGGACGTATGGATTCCATCCTTTTGATCAGAATGGAGAAAAACATTTCTTTCAATTGGTTTGCTAGGAAACTGTCCTCAGTTACAGGCTTTGTAGTGAAACACTGGTTTAATGCTTTTGTCATCTGGAGAACACTTATCATGATCAGAACTGCCAAAAAAGAGGTAATGTGTATAATATAAATATTAAAAAAAATCATCAACTTCTTAAAATTATGTACAAAGAAAATTTAAACTGGTTTGTTTTAGTTTTTGGGTATTCATTAGTTATTTTCCTCACCACATTTTAAGTATTTTTAAATATTAGTTTGATCTACCCATTTTCCTTGCTCCTTGGATTAAAAATGGAGAGGAAAAAGGAATAGAGAAGTCCCAAAACTGGAAAAGTGAAAAATTGTTTTACTTGACAACCCCAAAAAATTATAAAATGAAAAATGTATAAGAAATAATTTATTTCTGGGGAGACAGTAATTTTTCATGTTATAAAGTTTTGGATAAAACTTTGACTTGCCTTAACGATGTCTAAAGCACTGAAACCCATGCCCCCAAGTCAGAGCACAGGCATACCCAGAGCCCTGCAGTATCATTCCTGCAGGATAATTAGCATTCTGCATAACAGAAGCCAGAGCAGAGAGGCCAGGTTTCAAAGTGAGAAGCGAGCATAGGTCCCCTGAAATCAAAATCGTGTGTATGGGTTAGATGTAACCAGCCTGGAAAGCTGTATGGTTCAGCTATTCCCTTAACCCTTTATTGATTCATGTATTTAGCTCATTGCAGAGGTAAAGTGACCGTTTCTGAACAGAATGTGACACATACCCACCTTTCCCATTTCCACTGGTTTTGAAACAGATTCTGTGTTGGCTCTGCCACTAGTGGTCAGGTTCATAAATGAACAGTATTCTATTCTGTGTATGTATATGTATCTGTAGACTTCTGTATTTATTTTAGGAGGCTGTGGGGTTCCCTCTTCTTTTAACTCTTCAGAATTACATATATTTTTTAGATCGGCTGCTTTTGCTGCAAAGCAAAGGCTTGTACCCAATATCTCTCCACTGCTGTAACACTCTCATGGGAGAAGGTTTTTGGGACTTGGTATTATCATTAGAAAAAATGGATGTTTTAATGTTAACTTGTTAATGTGCTCTTCTGGCAGGAGATGTTCCATTTCTGATTCCACCCCAGATTTCATGTGTGAACATGAGTAAACACTTAGGTCTATACTCCTATGAGTCTTCTGAAGCAGCTAACTCCTGTAAAGGTCTGACTTCATCTCTTAACCTCCTTTAAGCTTAAGCAGTATGTAAGCACATAAAGGATTTTTTATTAAAATGCATCAAGGTCCTCAGATAATGCTGTACTGGAGAGTCAGAGAAACTGAAATTTGTCCTCCTGAGAGTTGATGTCTGGATGCAGATTTGTGCAAGCATTTTTTGTCTTTCTTGGTGCTTCCAGATGGTGAGGCGGTGTGGAGTACAGTTGGGAAAAGGGGATGTTACTTTTGTTGGGCATTCTCCTGGACACTTTCTAACTGGTCAGCAGTTAGAGTTTGGACCACAAAAGCTTAAAGTAAGCAGAGAAATTCCACCAATAATCAGTGTGCTTTTAAGAGACATATTCTTAGAAGAAGCAATGATGGGGGAGGGGGTGTGTGGCAAGTTACAAATGAACATCAGTGACTCCTTTAGAGTTGCACAAAATTAACAGAAATGAGATCTCTAGTTACTGAGGAGAATCTTCTCTACTGAGATAGCTATTAAAATAAAACAATCAGAGATTATGGCACATGAGAGTCTTTTTAATTGTTAATTTGCCCACTTCAAAATGACCGTACAGTGAAATCTCTGTCTTTTTAAATAACATTGTTTTCCTTAAAATTGGTTTCCCTTTTCAGCGTTATCTTTCTGAGAGCACTGTGGTGATATTGTTGGGAATTATCTATCCCACACTGAGGAGAGCCTATCTGAGGCTAACACAGTCCTTGCAAAGTGCAAGGTAATTAGCCATTCTCCTCCCCCTATTTATCTTGATTTTTGCTTCCATCTAGTTGTTTTTCACGCTTGTAAAGTGGAATTTGCATAAAGTTTTAGCACTTTCTTCCTACACAACCCCTTGCTCTCTGGTCTTTCTCTTCACATCACTGCAATGAGCTGAGCACAAATTATCCTGGAGTAAGGGTGGGTGAACTGTTCTGCCTGTGCACAGCAGCACTGAAGACAATGGAGCACAGCATCCACAACTGACACAATTCTCACTTACAGAGACATTTTGTATGCTAATGAACTTCTGATGGCAAGACCAGACTTTTTTGCTGCTAATTCTGGCAATACCTATCTCTGATGGGAACCTAATTTCCACCCACAAGGACCTTCAGTGTAAAGGAGTGAACAAAGAATGATGCTGAGCAGTGATGTGACTTTTCTCTTGGCTTCCCTTCTATGTTTTACCCACAGCCAAGAAAATAGAGCGTCTAGACCAAAGCACTTGGCACCTGGTGTTTCCTTTCAAGTGCTTCTATAAGCCAGGCTCCTTTCACCACTGAATTCCTCAAATGAGCTTCTCTCTAAAGCAGTCACTGCTTCCTTTGTAATTAAGCCACAAGGCATATCAGCAGAGCCAGGAAACATTGACCCAAAATCTAAGTGGTGATGGTCAAGACTGAGCAGCTGCCATGACATGACAATGTTTGAAATGAGTAAGAAAGGGCTTTGTTGCATTTATTTTTGTTGTTTTAGGCAATATAAAACAAAGCAAACACGGAGGTACAGTGAGATTCAGGTACCTGTATTGACACAATCTGTATCACATGCAAATCATGAGTCTGCTGAGTTGCTTTGTGGAAGTTTGAACACTCAGAGCAATTGTTTCTAGCCTGGTCTTAGCTCAAAGTCTATGGCTTTCATTTTGGATGCAAAAAAGGGCTGATGAGAGCCATAGTTTGTTTTTCCCAACTAGGTCAGCTGGTTTAATTACAGACTCTGTGTCACCCTCCACGTCTTACTTCCCCAGGCTACTCAACTGTTTGAATAGATAATCCCAATTCCTAATAATTACAGCTACAATATTATATATTTTGCAGAGATAATTCTTTCAACTGAAAATTTAGAGTTGCCAGTTATATCCCCTTGTATTAGCCCCATATCACCAGGCATAGCCTTGCTTTTCTTTCCTTGCCTTCCTTGTGCCATACACACCTTTTCCCAGGACTGCCAAAGCACTGGTCTGCAGAGGTGTCATTCAACACTAAACCAGATGGGGTGGTGGGACCACTGTGGAGATTCACGCATTTTTGTTTCAAAACAGGTTACGGCAGTTTGACTGGTGGCTCTGCATCTGCAGGTGCAAGTTAATCTGATATTAGACAGGTCTCAACTGATTCAATAATGTTCACACCCAAAGTTGGTTTAATTAACTTGGATTTACACCAGGGCGTAAGAGGGGACATGTCGCTTTGGTTATTAATCAAAGAGTAGGAGCCCACAGATCTATCCTCCCTTTCAAACTCTCCAATAGATTAATGATGTGACCTTGGGCAGATCTCCAAGCATGTTTTTGCCTTGCTCTCCTTGGCCTGGATATAATCAATTTCTCAGAATAGATGCAATACTGAACTCACAGGCGTCTGTGAAACTTAATTCTCTGTGTGCGGAAAGGGTCTTGGCGGCTGTCAGGGAGTGCAGCTCCGTGGGGAAGGGGCAGGGCTTCCTTGCTGCCTGGTCCATCCTCTTGTGGAGCAATCTCTGCCAGGAGTCATAGGTGCTGCCATCCGTCACAGCAATGGCACCTGGCTCTACTCCTGAACTGAAAGTGCATGGAAGTGTGTTGGAGATGGTTGGCATGGTCCTAACCAAGAGTTTGCTCTCTCTTTTGCCCTATAAATGGGAAGTCCATCCAATGACTTGTTTTTATTTTTATTTGGACCAAGGTAAAACGGTCCTCTTTGGGAAACCAACTTTTTCCCTGTTTTGCCTCTGTGTGTGAAACAGCTGTAGCAATATGTCTGGCACTTGCAGGGAGCAAAGGGCAGTGAAATCATTGCTCTGCTAAACTACAGCAAGTGCTGCTCTTGGTCAGCATGGGTAAGGCTGCTCCTGTGGTCCTGCTGTGGACACAGCTGGGCACAGCTGCCTGCCTCCCAAGGACCAGAGTACTTCCTGCTGAAGGCCTAATCCCACACACCTCTCCATGTGGAAAATGTAGTCTTGTTGACTTCTTGGCCAACACCATTTGGCCATCTGCTGCTGTTGTTAACTGATCAAGCCTTTCTGCATCTTCTTTTGCCAGTCAATCTGGCATGTATAAAAGTCCTCCATAGTGATCTGTTAATTTTGTCTTGATGTGGCTTTACTGGGTGCTTGTTTTTCACATTTCCATTTCTACTTATTGTTATTTTGGTTTGTGCTCTTCAGTTTGTTTTTCTCAGACAAACCATGGTTTCAAAAGTAAGGGAAGGGACTCACAGGCTCACAGTAATTACTGTGGTTTTGTTAGAGTCGTATTTTGGTGCACACAGGTACTGGGTCATGAATCTCTCTTTGGAACTTCAAAAGGAGTCTAGGGAGAAGTATTGCGGTGCCTTTTATTTTTTCCCTATCAGAACTGATAGTGATAAGGGATTTACATTTCTTAATTGTCCACACTGGTCCAGCATGAGCTTCTTGATCAGAACTCCTCAATAAATTGGATACTCCAGCCTCATGCAGGGGCTCTCCAAAAGAGTGGGAAGTGAGAAAATGGAATATGACTTTCTGCTCAGAGCCCACTTATGGGCTTATTTAATAGATGGAGTTTGCACACAATTAACTAATTATGAGCAGAGTTAGTGCTTGTGGTGAAGAGCAGGCCTTAGAAAATAAGTGCTCGGCTTCATTTGAAGGGCAAACACTTGACACTCAATGTGAACTTAAGCAGGAACTGACTTTCAAAGAGAAAATTATCTGTCAGATTTAAGTCTACACACATATTCTCTTCAATATTTGGGATTCTAAGCTCTTTGAAGGTAGTCTCTTCACTTCCCCACAAAGCACTTTTTTGTTCACCTTCACAGCAATTTTCTCTCTTCCCTCTCCCCCTCACCCCCAGTCCCCTTAATGTTACAAAAGAATTCGCTTCTGGGATGAGATTCTGCTTGCTGAGTTTCAGCCCCAAATTATATTTTAGAGATGACTTTGAAATTCCCTGTAAGTGTGCTCTCATTATTGGATATCTTTGATACAACTTTAAATACAACTGTGCAGACATCGCTGCCATTAGTGCTAGGAAAATATAAAACCTACACAGAGAAAGCAATAGTCAGAGCCAAAAAGCCCCTGTGATAGATAAAAGTAGGGTATATTTCAGATATGGGACCCCAGCTTCGTAAACATTGTGAAGCTCTCTGAATTAGTCACTTCACACAATACTCCTAAGGGAGTTTTAATCAGACCGTGTTGTGCAGGGGCTCATCCTGAATGGATTTAGCCTGGAGAAATCACCCTACTCAAAGTGCTCTTTTTTTTTTCCTTTCTTTTTTGACACTCCTCTCTCCTGGAGATCAGTACAGCAAAAGAAGAGAAGATGTCAGGCAAGAGCAGGCCAATCAAAGCAGTATTGTGCTCAATACGAAACACTCTTGAAGCATGTTCACTGTAAGCTACTGCAAACCACACACTTTTTCAACAGACTGGAGGACCAGTTCCCAGCTGGAGGGAAACACTGGTCATGTAAAGAGAATGTGGACATCACAACCGAGAGTAGAAACTCCCGGTCACTCATGTCTTTTCCAACAAGCCAAAGCCTTTTTGTATTTTTCAGATTGCTCAAACTCCTCTTCCCCGGGGTCAAAGAAAACAGGCTAAACTCAGAGGTGGAATTTACTGCCCCAAGACTTATATCAGGATGGACAGTGACTCATCATCCTTCACCTCTGCAGATGGCAGCCCTGTGTATTTGGAAGTGTGCACAAGTTTCCTATGCAGCTGGGGCAGAAGGGTGCAGCAGAAACCAGCCCATGCCTGCGTGAGCCCTGCCACAGCTCGTGACAAACTCTGCTCTACCTGGGACTGTGGGGGCTCTCCTGGTACGGGCTGCCAATGCAGTAGATGAGCAGTATCACAAGACCAAGCAGTATCACCACCACAGCTTTTATTTGTCATCACAATTTTCCTCCAGAATGGAAATGGGAGGTTTGTGGGTTTACCCTTTTTTGCATATTATAGAACATTTCATGTACTATATAGCAATGTGTACCACAGTCCTCACCATTTCAAAGTATCCTCATAGAAGAGGTGCTTTGAGATCATGCTCTCTGCATGGAGAAGAAGTAGCAAACTTTGAAAGGTTTCTTATAGGGTTTTATGAATAGGAAATTATGAGTGGCAAATTGTTCCAGGAGGCTTGAAGTTTCTCAGGTGTGCATGTGCAAAAAAGACCTGTCAAAAAATCAGAGTTCCTTTACACGAAGCTCTTCTTGGCTGATTTGCTCTGTCAACAGGGTATGTTGTACTGATCCTCAAGGAGCAGGAGGAGCTAAGTGTTTCTGAAATCCTCCTGCTGTGTCATTTTGAAAAGTGGTATTCATGTAATGTGTACCCTGGATCTCTTATTGTCAAGCCATTTTTCTGAATATTTCTGAAATCCTCATGCTGTGTTGTTTTGAGAATAGGTATTCAAGTACCACAGATTGCTTAGTGTTGAGCCATTTCTTGCCTGTGTCAGAGATGACAGAAAGAAGCAGATGACAATATGGCTGGCACTGGTGGAGAAAATGCTATTAAAACTCATCAGAGGCAAGATCCAGGGTCCCTTACTGAGATATTGTTTGATCAATTGGGATGCACATGGATTAACAGGGAGATGATCCTGTCTTAACCAGCTGATAAATTTTTATTTTGAGGCAAGACTGCAAAGGACTGCCAAGAGGCAGCCGGAGATATAATTTATGCAGGCTTCATTATGCTTTTGCAACAGCAACAAATGCAAAAAGGCTAATGTGTGAGGTCAGCAGTATGGCACAGGGGGTGATGTGCTTGAACGGATTAAGGGGTGGCCTCAATATAGACTACAGAGAGATCATACTGCTTTGGTGTGACCTGAATGGAGGAGCACAGAATTACATGGACGGGAACTGGACTAGATTTGTTACTCTTATTCATACTATTTATCTGAAGCCTAAGGAAGATGAAAATACTATAAAGCAAAAATATTTGCAGATAATGCAGAAATAGGGAGTGCTGCCAGTACAAAGAAGCTACATGTATGAATGGGAAGATGAATGACCTAGATAAAACTAAAGTAATGAGGAGCTGGACAGAACAGAGGACCAGACTCTGAAATATCATACTATGCAGAAATGCAGTTCAGGAAAATATAGTTCATGGGTAGCAGAAGAAATTTGAAAGATTAAAACTGGCGCATAAATGTGTAGAAATTTATAGAGATCTTTGCAAATGTTACATAGTGGATTTAAGTTTCTAGAAATTCCCCCCTTTTGTATTGCATAGACCATACCTGTACTATCATTCTAATTTCTGATCAACTGAGATTAAAGAATTATTATAATGATAGACAAAGATATAGCAAGAGCAAGCAGAATAATGCAGGGATGGGAGCAAACTAGTTGTCTCAAATATACCTAAGAAATTAGGGCTGTACTGTGTTGAAAGAGAAGACTGAGAGGTGAGATCATTTTGCTCCATGAAGATCTTGAGGGAATAGGAAGAATGGTTGATGCAAGACAGTTTGAATCTGTGTCAAATGCAAGAAGCAGAGGGCACAAATTAAAGTTTTGCATTATGTGGAGGGAAGTCCCGCAAGGAATTTAGTTTAGAATTCCTTTATGCAGGGAGCAGATAATATACAAGTTGCTGAAAAGTGCACTCTGCTATACAAAAAGCCCAATGGGAACACAAATTTTTACTGCTATGTTCCCCAAAGCCGCATCTTTGTCTGAAGAGTGCTTTAAAGACAGCACCATTCTTCTACAGAATACAGGAGAGGGCTATAAGAAAAAATAACCTATCTCATCCTCCTGAGACTACTCGAAGTGTTTCTCCTGGCTTATTGGTAGCATTTTTGGAGAGACTGGATGTCTGAACCCTTTCGAAAATTTTGGCTGTGAAGGAATTGTTGCCTGGAAGAGTCAGCAAAGTGGCTTTGAAATTACACAGGACTGGAACTGAAATTATGAGAGCCCTTTGGGACGTAGGACTGAGAAGACTGAATTTCTGCTTTGACTTAGTTTTTGCAAGTTTGAAAGGATCAATAATACTGCAGCAGAGGAGATAAAAAGCACATGATAAAGTCTGTAAGACACAAATGAAATGTGACATTATTTGAATGACCCTAAAAAAATTACTCAGATGATACATAAGAAAAGGATTTATTTGGGATAGACCTGATTGTGCAATGGATGCAGATGAATTTACCTGTTCCTCTGGCACTTAGGTAAAGGGTGGGTGAAAATCTGAGGTTTAATAACAGGAAAGTCCTGAATTCCCCCATCTGCCCTTTTCCTTCCCTCTCTCTTCTACTGGTTAAATGAAAGAAATCTGCAGAGTATTGGCTTACTGAAAATAAACAAATCCATAAGTTTTTACTCCACTAAATTGTGTCAAGATTTTTTTTTATGCAAAGCAAACACTTGTAAAATATTTGAAAAAAAAAGTCTGACTCAAAGAAATGTGTTTGGCTTCTCTTCTGCCCCTTTTCATTAGGGGATCTGTGGGCTTCCAGCATTTGAAGGACTCCTTGACCTGTCAGTGACATCTGCTAACATATTACATCTCAGCCTTGCACACAAACTGCTTGCAAGACAGTCTGAATCCAAACCTCTGAAGCAAAGCAGCAGCTGTAAATGAGTCTTTCATACAAAATAAAAAAGAACTAACCCTATTACTGTACATATCCAAAAAATGTAGGCTGTAACCCTTTGATGTCTGCAACTTTATTTTCCCTTTCTTCCCTGAGAGCATGCACTGTCAAGCCTCACTTGCTGACACCAAGAGAATTGAATGCCCAGAGAAAGACAAGCAGAAAGGCACCTGATCCAGTCATTTACAGCCTAGAGTATATACTGCTGTACAGTGAATTATTTTTACATAGGTAATTAATAATGGAGAAACAATGTAGTGACAGTGTAAGTCCCAGGGGAGAAAATTGTCAGCCTATTTATTCATTTATTCTTTGCTAACTAAATTGATGGGATAGTCTGATGCCTTTCTGGATTCCACACGGGTGATGAAACTGCAAACAAGTTTCATTTAAATAACAGGCAAATCTTCCAATTAGTCAAAGCCTAATTCTTATGCCTTGAAATGATGAACTGCATGTACTGTAACCTCTGTCAGTTTGAAGGGGAAAAAGCTGTCGACCAAAAACCCAAGACATTGATCTGAACATTTTAGGCACCAATTCAAATACGTTAATCTAGTGTGATTTGCCAAGATTCTGTAACTGTCTTCTGGATTCCTAGGTTCATGTTAAATGGGATATCATTAATTCTTTCATATAAACTCATCTTTTAGCTATTGGACAGTTTAGTGTAACTAAAGCACAGTCCTCAAGAGTATGTGGAGGATAGCACTGGATTCTGCTCTCTAATGCATGGCCATGCCCATTCTTTATGGTTTATGCTTCCAGAAATTGCACCTTGCACAGCAGCTGAAACCCCAGTTTCAGTAGGGGAAGGATATAGATAGTAACAAAGTGTTACTAATCTAAAAACAGATTAATGTCCAAAGACAACAAACACAAAACAAATGTCCCGTGGTCATCTCTGTTGTGAGACAGGCATTTCTGCTGGAAAAAAGTGAGCTCCCAAAATATGCTTTTTAAGTGAAAATGTTGCATTTTTTTCTGGCTTAACCTTTCTCTCAGATTTTGTCTACTTTTGCATGTTTATTTTCTCATCTTTGTGAGTTAAGGAACACCTCTACTTCAATATTCTTGCATTTTTAAAATACAAGCTATTGGCTGGCACACATGTGGGGCAAAAACTCCCAGAGCACAGTGAGTAAAGAAGGATTTTTGCTATAACTAGCTACAGCTGAATCATGATAGATCAGGCTATTTCATTGAATTTATCTTCTGAATATTAGATTTAAGAAGCTGTGTCATGTTGAAATATTGAAATATCTCTGATGTAATCCACTGTAATCCATTGTTGGAAGTTTTGAGGGGGAGAGGGCAGTGAGAGAAAGGGCTGGCTGGTGTTAGATAACCAATAATCTGCACAAACTCTTGGAGCTGGCAGCAGAGCTGCAGTCTCAACACTAGTTTCAGCCTGGGAGCAATTGACACTCCCTGTACCAGCTATTTGGCTGGAACTTAAATATGTCACTTGGCACTGAGAGTCGATGAAAGCCCTGTTATTTTCCAGGCTGAGAGCTAAACGAGACTGTAGCCTTCCTAAACCATTGCACAGTGCTTATAAGGAATTGTTGGTTTATCCGAAGTAATTTAATCAACCTGATCATTAGATGAATTTGCTGCTTCCACACTTTATTCTAATTGTGTTTGCTCATATGCATATTACACTTTTGCCCAGTTATTTAGTTCTAATTAATAAAGTGGAAACAAGCATGCTGCAAATGCTTCCCAAAGAGGATCTTCCTGAAATGGAGGAGTCTACAGGGAAAACAAGCAGGACAGCAAGACTGGAAGGTGTTCTCCAGAGCCATCCTTGCAGATCACTGAAATCTGGGGCTGGAGCTGGAAAATCCACCATCCATTGAAGGCATGGCATCTAAAGCTAATACATTTCGTCTCCTAAGACTGTGTGCTGTGTCTATGTACTGCATAAGTTTTGTGTTATTT
>VXBC01013380.1:1308377-1350339 GCA_013399945.1 Ploceus nigricollis
CTGTAACCCTTTGATGTCTGCAACTTTATTTTCCCTTTCTTCCCTGAGAGCATGCACCGTCAAGCCTCACTTGCTGACACCAAGAGAATTGAATGCCCAGAGAAAGACAAGCAGAAAGGCACCTGATCCAGTCATTTACAGCCTAGAGTATATACTGCTGTACAGTGAATTATTTTTACATAGGTAATTAATAATGGAGAAACAATGTAGTGACAGTGTAAGTCCCAGGGGAGAAAATTGTCAGCCTATTTATTCATTTATTCTTTGCTAACTAAATTGATGGGATAGTCTGATGCCTTTCTGGATTCCACACGGGTGATGAAACTGCAAACAAGTTTCATTTAAATAACAGGCAAATCTTCCAATTAGGCAAAGCCTAATTCTTATGCCTTGAAATGATGAACTGCATGTACTGTAACCTCTGTCAGTTTGAAGGGGAAAAAGCTGTCGACCAAAAACCCAAGACATTGATCTGAACATTTTAGGCACCAATTCAAATACGTTAATCTAGTGTGATTTGCCAAGATTCTGTAACTGTCTTCTGGATTCCTAGGTTCATGTTAAATGGGATATCATTAATTCTTTCATATAAACTCATCTTTTAGCTATTGGACAGTTTAGTGTAACTAAAGCACAGTCCTCAAGAGTATGTGGAGGATAGCACTGGATTCTGCTCTCTAATGCATGGCCATGCCCATTCTTTATGGTTTATGCTTCCAGAAATTGCACCTTGCACAGCAGCTGAAACCCCAGTTTCAGTAGGGGAAGGATATAGATAGTAACAAAGTGTTACTAATCTAAAAACAGATTAATGTCCAAAGACAACAAACACAAAACAAATGTCCCGTGGTCATCTCTGTTGTGAGACGGGCATTTCTGCTGGAAAAAAGTGAGCTCCCAAAATATGCTTTTTAAGTGAAAATGTTGCATTTTTTTCTGGCTTAACCTTTCTCTCAGATTTTGTCTACTTTTGCATGTTTATTTTCTCATCTTTGTGAGTTAAGGAACACCTCTACTTCAATATTCTTGCATTTTTAAAATACAAGCTATTGGCTGGCACACATGTGGGGCAAAAACTCCCAGAGCACAGTGAGTAAAGAAGGATTTTTGCTATAACTAGCTACAGCTGAATCATGATAGATCAGGCTATTTCATTGAATTTATCTTCTGAATATTAGATTTAAGAAGCTGTGTCATGTTGAAATATTGAAATATCTCTGATGTAATCCACTGTAATCCATTGTTGGAAGTTTTGAGGGGGAGAGGGCAGTGAGAGAAAGGGCTGGCTGGTGTTAGATAACCAATAATCTGCACAAACTCTTGGAGCTGGCAGCAGAGCTGCAGTCTCAACACTAGTTTCAGCCTGGGAGCAATTGACACTCCCTGTACCAGCTATTTGGCTGGAACTTAAATATGTCACTTGGCACTGAGAGTCGATGAAAGCCCTGTTATTTTCCAGGCTGAGAGCTAAACGAGACTGTAGCCTTCCTAAACCATTGCACAGTGCTTATAAGGAATTGTTGGTTTATCCGAAGTAATTTAATCAACCTGATCATTAGATGAATTTGCTGCTTCCACACTTTATTCTAATTGTGTTTGCTCATATGCATATTACACTTTTGCCCAGTTATTTAGTTCTAATTAATAAAGTGGAAACAAGCATGCTGCAAATGCTTCCCAAAGAGGATCTTCCTGAAATGGAGGAGTCTACAGGGAAAACAAGCAGGACAGCAAGACTGGAAGGTGTTCTCCAGAGCCATCCTTGCAGATCACTGAAATCTGGGGCTGGAGCTGGAAAATCCACCATCCATTGAAGGCATGGCATCTAAAGCTAATACATTTCCTCTCCTAAGACTGTGTGCTGTGTCTATGTACTGCATAAGTTTTGTGTTATTTGTAGGGAGATTGTTAATGTTTGGGACATAAACACTGTTGAGAACAGTAAAACACTTATTGTTAAACCACAGGAACGTGTCAACATGTGTCAACATGTGCCCCTTCACTGTACTTATTCTCAGGGTCCTTTTCTTTCCATGTTCTCCTATTGCAGTGCTCTTTGTGGCTGCATTGTCCATCACATCCCACTTCACTTCCAGCATGGTGGATAAAACAAGCCCTTCCTGCAGAGCAACACTAGAGTTCATGGTATAAAAACTTTCACTGTGACAGCTGCAAACTCAATGTTTTTTTAAGAGGAAAGAGTGTTTTTTATACACTAGGTCTTTTAGGCTGAAGTAAATAATAATCTTACTTTTGTTCTATTCAAGGACCTTTCATATGTGCTTGTCTTTTGTCATCTTCCTGAGTATGGAGATATCCTGTAACTGAGAAGCAGAATGAGTGTTGTCATCTCTCTCTATTGCCAAGCCAGTAGCATTTTATGTGCCATGTATTGAAGTAAGACTGATGCTTGGCACAGCTTTGCAGTGCAGTGATCTTGTGCAGCTGCTGTCAGGAGTAAGGTGATGACTTTGAAGGAAGCTAGACTGATGCTTAAATGCACCATAGTATTTATGCAGGAACACATTACTAAATATGGCCAAGAAAATTTATCTTCAAAGTTTTAGAGAGCATGTACTTCTCCCCCACTTCTTTTGTATTGGGATGAAGTCAAAATCTTTTGTAACAAAATCTGGATGCTACATGCAGATTGCAAAGGGTTACAGTCTTTGGAAATAGCATCTGGTCTTTGAGATGCTCAAAGAAAGAAAGAAAGATGTATCTTTCCTCTTTGGGGTGAGCCACCATGCAGCATACAAAGAGCAGAATGCCTGCTCAAAGGGCCTCAGGCTCACTGGCTGGTAGGAGAGGCCAGGTCAGAGTTAGGGTAGTGCTGTTGTTGTCCACACTGGTGGATTATGAGTGTGCTCACAGCCCTCTTTAGGCCTGTGTCACCTACTCCTCTGAAGTTATGCCCAGGCGAGGTTTGGAGGATGGAACTGGTGAGTGTCTGTACTCATAGGCAGACAGATGAGGCTGTGTGAAGCCCAGGGAGGTGGGACAACGGGAGAGGGACCAGTGGGAACCAATCATGCTGTGCTACTTCTCCTGCCCACTCAGGGCTGGAGAAGCACTAGGGAAGCGCCCAACAAATCATGGTGTTGGCTGTGCTCCACTGCATCTCATATGGGGTCTCAGCCTCTTCTGCAGGAGCTCTTGCATTCTGAACAGGTCCTTAGTCACTGGAGCAGGGCTGGAGCTGCCTTATCTTGTACAGACATGAATTCCCTAGTGTTGGGCTGGTGGGTCTTCTGAGCAGGAAGCTTTGGTCTCCTATTATCTTCGTTTGAATGTTTTGGGCTACTTGGAATGTGGACATTTGTTCCCATTAAACATTTTAATGTTGAATTTGTGGAAAAAACTCCTACTAGAAAATCTGATCAAGTCAAGTTTCTGTCTTACTGATTCTACAAGCCTTCTCTGTTTAGCAGATGCTGTTGTTTTAAAATGTTTCTGGGAACATTGTATTTTGAGATTTTTAATTTGGAAAAAAATGTGACTGTGACAGGGAATGGTGTCCATCAGAGAGGAAGAGGTTATGTGGAAAGTGAAGCAGTAAAGTTCTCAGAGAAGAATAAGAAAAGAAAGACAACATGTAATTCAAGAGGTCTGAAAATGAAAGGGAAGAAGGTTCATGAAAAACAGTGTACGCATTCAAAATAGTTGAACTAAAACATACTCTGCATTACAGCATGAATTGTGCATCAGCCTCTCTGGATTTTAGTAACTTGGGAGCCTAAGGAGTTAATTTTTTTTCTGCCTTGTTTACTGTTTTTCTGCCCCACTGTGAGTTATTTTTTTAGTGTCAGATCTACATTGACACTTATATCAAAAAGCCTGTGATTTAACTTGATAGATCAGCTACTGTGAGGGGGTAGGGGTGGGTAACTGACCCTACTATTGAGATATATGATGCTTATTTAGAGAAATGACATATATTCTTGATGAGATATACAGACGCAAACCGCAAACTTCTGATTCAAGGTTACTTACAAAAAAAGTAGAAAAATAAGCTGGCTTTTTTTTCGTTCTGCTTTCCTTTCTTTTACTTAAGATAGAAAATAGAGAGTTTTCAACGTTATAAATACTATTACTGAGGATGACTCAGGGAACAGATGACCTGTGATACCACTTGACACTTACATGGGAACAATTCAGCAGGGGTACTGGTTTTAGTTAGGTGGTGGTGGAATTTGGAGTTCTTGTTTATGTCTACACAAGTACAACTTCAGTTCATACTCACAGAGGGTGCCACTCCTGAGATTAGGAGATTCCCCATTGTTTCATGTAATATTTCAAAAAGGTGATTTGTGGGAAATAATGCTCTCCCGATGTGTTTTTCTGATTCTAAATATTTGAAAGAGAGTCAAGAAAGAGATCCATAAGCTTCAATTAAATCTTTTGTGAAAAGTCAGTGCTCCTTAAGCCACGCCTGAAGATAGAGGAACATTCTTAGTGTGGTTGGATGGGAATTCTACATTATCTCTTTCAAGGGAAAATTCTGATTTGCTCTAAGAATTTCAGAAAATGAGTGGTTTCATTAAAGTGAATTATTTACTAATAAATCCCAAGTGCGATAAGAAATATCTACCTTACTATGAACAAAATTATAAATGTTGATTTTTCAGTCAGAAACAACTTTTTCTTTTGTGTAGTAATGATAAACTAGGTCAAATGAAATGTTTCAGTTGAACACAACTGAAGTTTTGGCTTTTTCTTTTTTCAGAAAAATCCTTTGCCTCTGAAACTGTTCTCTGATTCTATGAGATTTTATTTTTGAAGCTGCAGAAACAATTTCAATATCAAATCTTTATGGCTATGAAAATTCTTTGCTGCCTAGCCCTTCTTTCTAACATCGTCTTGATATCTCTCTCAGAAAGTTTACAAATAGGCAAATTTCTGTGCATTTCTTTGTGCCAGAGAGGAGTTTGGTAACCTGACTAGAGACTTATAATTTGTTAATTTTTTCCCCCACACAGGCTCCTTTGTGAAGAACTGTAGCAAGATGCTTAACTTACAATTTTCAATAGCAAAAAATAATAAAAAAAAGCCCCACAAATGCTGGAAATATGCATCAAAACTCTGCATGGTGGCTGAAAGAGTCTGAAAATCTGTGGCTCAGTCTGTTTTCCATTTGTGATTATTTTGTATATTATTTTTTCTTTTTGTCTATTTATGACTGTTTTTAAATGGCTTACTTAAGAGGTCTTCTTTAAATCCCTTGCCTTTTACTAGAACAAAGACTCCTGACCACCAGAAAATGGATTATTTTTGGAGGAGTTCTTAATGAACTGAAAATTGAAAACTAGGCCTTTAATCCTTAAAACAGGGTGAAAATTCTTCACATTACTCTTTATTGTCTTAGTGTCACTGGAAATTAAGATAGGAGAATCTTTCATGAAAAGCATCAAAAACAGCCACAGCAGAAGAAAACAAATTTAAGAAAAGATGCTTGGATACCAGAAAACTGGAGTGATGAGTGATCTTCATCAAGCTCTGGGGTTTGGGTGAGACTATCTATGTAAATCAGGTATTATGAATTTTTTTTTCTGAAAGAACAGACCATAACAGCAGGATTTTTTGGTCTCCAGTTAGTCTGCACGTTTATCCAAGCTGTGTGAAGAGATTTCGGCTTTTTCTGATGGAAGTTGAATGGACTTCTCCTGGTTGACCACCATCTGAAAAACTTGAAGAAAGCTCCTCAGAGAGTAGCAACCTAAAGAAACTTCTAGATATAATAGATAATTTATGGAGGGACACTTTTGTTTATTTTGTTTTGTTTTTTCCTCCCTTGCCATTAAGATGGTACATCCAACCATATTATTTAGCTAGAAACAGTTGATTTCCAGCAAGGAATCACATGGTAATACTTTATTAGTGAATTATGCAGCCATCACACCAGGCCATTGGAGGGAGTAACTCTGATTGCATTGTAGCTTTCCAATAGGACTAAATGAAACAAGAGGACTTAGAACAGGTTGATGCTGCCTACTCTAAAATTACCCAGGCCATTTGCAAGTCTTCTGTAGTTTCAATTGCAGTCCTACAACTACCTATGGTTATTCATTAATTAGATACTTATAAATATGCAAGGAATTGAGAGGGAGCTTCAATCTGTAACAAACCCACCTGCAAGAACCTGCAATTAGGGCTGCTGTATTTCTAAAGGTGTCAGACCTGCTGAGCGTGTGCATCCCGCTGGATGTGTGTTAGAGGTGCAAGATGACTGCAAACTCTAGGCAAATATAAAATAGTCTTGAAATATATCCTGAAAAACTAGAGCATGTCTGGGAAAACTAATTTATCCAAAGTGGCCCTAACAATGATGCTTTACATTGGGAATTACAGGCAAAACTAGTAGTATTGTGCTAGAATTTTGAATCCTGCCATTTCATGCAACGAGACAAAGAGGACTTGTGAATTAGACAAGTGAATCACTGTTGTTATGTGTGAATTCGAATTGGTCTCGTTAGCCACTGGGTTAACAGGAAAGCACACGGCAATTTCCAGGAGAGTGGCAGGTCCTACACCTAGACAGTGAGAACAAAGAAATGCCTTGGATTCTGTCTGTTTTGAATTTGGTATTTGTAAAAATAGTCCTTCAAAGCTTGGCAGTAGCTTTGTGTTCATTTTATCCCCACACTGCTGTTAATTCTGACTGTTTAGCAGGTATGTATTAATATAAATGTAGTGCTTCTGAACTTGCTTTGGATGTCCCTGTTTAAAGGCAATGCTGAACGGGTTGTATCTTGATTTTGATATTTAAGTGCCCTTCCTGGTTCTTCAGCAGAATAGAAATTGGGCTTGTGATTTCTTCCACAGCACTTCTGCAATACAGATTTTATTACAAATGATGCCACTTTAGGCAAGATAGACACAAGCAAACTGTAAGCTCAGAATTGCCCATTGTAATCAAATTGGCTATTTTCCAAACAATTCAGAGTCTCTCTCCCAGTGTGACCTTTCAGAGCCCTGCACTCAGCAAAAGAGGGGTATATTACCTTTCATGCACTAGTGTTCATTTTCAGGAGAAAGCCAGGATTATTGTTCAAATTCTGTACAATTACACCTGAGCACCTCATTGTTTTTGGGGGGAGGGGGAGGCACACACAAAAGAGTCGGGTTGGCATTTGGTAGAGAGATGTGTCTGGCCTTACGCACAGGAGGGCAGACACAGAAAACACTAAAAGCACACTCTGCAATAAATATGTGACAAACTGAATGCCTAGAAAGAGAATGGATACTGCCCTATTTGTCTGGTTATTCTCGCCAAGCTGTGCTGATGCTTTTCAGAGGTGTAATTGGACATAATGCATATGTTGAGCAGGCAGTGGGGGCAGATGGGACAAAGAGGATAAAAGAGCAAATGAGATCTGGAGTTAGGAATCCTTTAAGTTGGGCCATGTGCGCTCTAAACTGTTTCCCACTTTCCTGTTTTCTCCCCCAGCATTATGGCTGTTCTTAGAAACCTTTGGGTGTATATAAATACTTTAGGAAAAATCCAAACAGTGATAGATTGCCCAGCAGAAAATTATTTACATGAAAACGCCTGCCTAAGCATAATTTTTCCTGAGATGACATCTGCTTTGAAAATACAACACAATTTCATCTCAGATGTAAAAGTAACACCCTCACCCTTTTTTTTTTTCCCTGACACCAGGAGATGCATAACTTGCTGACAGTATGTGGTTGATAGTTGTATCAGTCAGTATTAAATAGTCTATAAATCCATGTACAGTGTAAAATATCATTGATTTATGTAATTGGGAATTTTTAACAATACAGTTTTGTGGAACTATGTTTGTTTTTCCCTTTTCAGAACCATCTTCCCTGTGAATCTGGAAGCAGTCTCAGATTGTACAGAGCCACTATGTATTCCATCCTCGTGCTTCCCTGGAGTATAAGTTATGATATATCAGCATTGTCTTTGAGGTCTACCAAATCTGTGGATATGCAATACGCTGAAGTGTGGAGATGGAATGAAGTTGAAAGGATTCATGAATAAAATGTAAGTGGATGATACTTCAAACTAAAGCACAAATACTGCATTGCCTAAATTGAAAGAAGTAGCTCCTTTTGCTCAAGTAGGAGCAGTAGCAGTAACAAAAAGCCAGGATTATTGTGGTCTTTGGTCTGGGATTCATCTGTTGTCTGAGAGTGGCACACAGAGCAGCTGGAATATTTTCCACATGATGGTTGCAGATGAACTTTGGTGAAGAAAGTAAATACTGTACTGGGTGTATAGAGAGCCTTACATATCTGTGTGAGGAACTTTGCCAACTTTAAGTAATCCCCCACAACCTGCAGCACCTAAAGAAATAAATAAGGCTTTCAATCCAAAATTAATGATAAATGTAAGGAGCTATTCTGCCCCTGGCATTGTCAATTTTCCCTTCCTTTCAGGAACCTGATTATTCATACTTAGTATATAAACATACTGCATGAGGTAAATAGGTACCAAGGCTAGTGCTGGTTTTGAACATAGATCATCATTTTACTTACTCCCTTACATCATTTAACTCTGTTCTGGTGACCCTGGGACCTGGTAATGCACACTGCAACCAATAACCATAACTCCATGATCCGTATAGAATACGTGAAGGATGGTGGCAAGTATGTAATTTATTACCTTCTGTAGTGCTGTGTTATTATTATGTGACTGTTATAGCATTCATAGTTTGACAGATTCCTATTAGCCAGTCAGTCAGAGTATGTAGTGTATTATTTTACCAATACCTGATGCATATCAATAAAGTGGGTGAACACTGCTACGGAACAGCTGAATTGGCTTGGATGTTGTAATCTCCCATTCTGAGTTCTTACGTGAAACATCAGTTTAAGCTGACTGATACTTTTGTAAGGCTTAGAAAAGTCTGGGTAACTTTCTTCCCTCTTTGTCCTGAATCCTTGAAAAGAAGTGTCAAAACAGTATAAGAGCTTATTTTCATCGTACTATCATTCCAACAGTAGAAGCAAAATTCACAAGAAATCTTGTACTGTGAGACAACCTGTTCTCACACGATTTCCAGCCCATTAACTCAAGAATCAGATTGTTTGGATTAGGTTTGCACAAACAGCCAGGCTTTTCAGGTGCTTATCCAAAAGGCGTTGAACCAAATCTTTTGAGGTTTCCCCACATACTTAATATATTATGCAAATATTTACTATATGCAGAGAGGAGAGCAAGATGGGAAAAATCTCCTTGTCCAGGACAAGCAGAATTAGTTATTGCTGAATGAGTAAAGATATAATGATTTCTGCTGGGTGGACAAAAACATCAAGAAGGAGAGGAAGCACAGATAGAAAGTGTCACAGGACTGAGGGTGACTAAGAGGAAGCCTGAAGCTGGAAAGCAGTGAGTTGCTGGAGGGTGGGGAGAGGAGATGGAGCTTCATATAGCCATGAAACAGCCTCTCAAATTACAGGAAATGCAGAGCTAATAAAAGAAAAGGATATGAGCAGGGATAGCTGTGATTCTGGAGAGGGGAGCTGGATAATACAACTCCTATGCCTGCATGTGGCCAGACCTCAGGTCACAGCTAGTGGTCTCGTGGGGGCCACAGCAGAGCTGAGCTTGGGGGTGTCAGTCCTGCAAGGGACACATGCTGCTGCTGTTCTCCTGGGGGCAGAAGAGCTGCCTGGAGACTGCTACATCCCTGCTTGTATACTTCATCCTCCTGCATTTCTAAAAGACTAAGCTTAGATCAGCCAGTGATGTTATTTCAGGATTGTGAAGTATAATGTTCTGATTAGATGCAACCCATCTAACGAGCATCTATCAAAATTTAAGAAAATACATAGGGAAAAATGCAACTTTTCCAGATTTTTTTCCCTGTTATTTCCATTGCACTGGCAACCTGACACAACGTGTTGTATATACCAACCATGCTGTCAGTTTTTATTAGGAATGTAATCAATATGATATTACAAATTTTAATCAAGGTCTCTAAAACAAAGCACTTGTTATTATATAGATTCTTACCTAATGCTTTGCAGCAGTATGTTAACAAGCTGATAGGAAGTGTAAATCTTTAAGAAGAAAGAGTCTGACTGTGAAAAGACCATGATTTCTGCCTCACCCAAAGTATGACTGGCAGTAGCATAGACAGAAGGGACTAATGTAGTCCTCTGTATAAGGTACTCCTACTGCTCCTGCTCCTGAGGGGTAATGTAATTATAAAGTACCAGTAGAGCTGTGTCGCTTCACAATTTCACTAATGGTCAAGTAAATAAAGTATGGTAGTTTGTGTTACTTCTGAGGAACTGCTAAGAAAAGATTAGCAGTCTCTCATTGAGAGCTGTAGAGAGGCTCTTTTTTGAAGTGACTAAAGGAAATTTCTGCAGACCATCAAACTGCAGATGGAAAGAGAACAGAATTGTATGAAGGCATGAGAGGGAGCTGAACTGCCACTTGCAATTCTGGTTACCTGACCTGAGCTAAAATACTGGGTGAGCTTCTCTCCACCTAGCTTTAGACATTTATATGGTAATAATTTAGGGATTACCTTCACTGTAGAATTTCTTTGTACTCTGTAGCAAGAAAAAGGCACTTTTAGGGAGAGTTTTTTTTTACTGGTTTTAGGTGTCTTCTGTAGGATAAGCTGATTTGGGACCTCGTATTTATTATTCTCCTGAATGAATATAAGGTTCAGCAAAAGTGACTACACATGGTGATGTCTAATCAGAAGAATATTTCCCTCTCCCTCACCAATGATATTAACATTTTATTCATTGTGTCTTGCATCAGCTATGGTATCACAATATGTTTTGCATGAACGTACTCAAATTTTTGAAATAAACTCACAAGAGATGCTTTGTTTTCTGGTCAGCTTAACAAGCTGCCCAAGGAAGTGGTGGAATCACCATCCCTGGAAGTGTTCAAAAAATGTGTGGATATGACTCTTGGGGATATGGTTTAGTGGTACACAAGGTGTGCTAGGTTAATGGTTGGACTCAGTGATCTTACAGGTGTTTTCCAACCTTAACTGTTTTATGAATCGATGATTCTGTTATTCTGTATAAGCTTTATTAACCTCAGGTGACTGGCAGAAAATATGCAAGTTACTCTGTCTTCTTCCACAGTGTTTAAAAATGTCTTTGAGAGGAACATGCATGGGATGTTCCTCTACATAATTTTCTTCCACATCTTTGATACCAATCCAAACATTGTTCGTCAGTGGCACACCAGTGGATTTGCATTTTGATCCCCCTCTAGGCAAACTAATGGGATATGTGGAAAGAAGAGTGGAAGATAATTATCACGGTGTCTCCAGGGAATCCACGTGCAAGATGAGGCACCGCTGGGTGGGACAGTACTGTCAATGGGATTGGTGGTGCCACTCCAGAGAGGCTGCCCTGCCTCTTCCATAGACATGGTAGCTCACAGACATTGCTTTCAGAAAGGATTTCAGCACAGACAACCTACTGGAGTAGCTGTTCAGGGTCCCTGGCAATCCTGTACATGGGATGGCTTCAGTGACGGCTCTGCTATTTTTATGGAGCTTACTGTGTTCTAGCTGTCTGTTCTGCAGCTGCCCCTCCACAGACAGCCAAGAGAAACCCTTCAACAGTGAAGCTGAGCTAGATAGCTCATATGTGTGTGGTGCTCCAGACTAAGGAGGTGGGCAGACTTCAAAGTACTTAAATTTGTCCCAGTGATGTGCCATTAATATTAAGTGTGCCTTACAAAGCACAAACCCACAGTAAATAGAAAGGGGTTTGCTGCATCATCAAATGAAGTCCTCCAAAATCTCAGAAAAATGTGTATTATAATATTTCCAATATAGAATAAACCAGCTCCATCTTAAAAGTATGATCTTCTGCTGTTTCCACTTTTCCACTCCCTGGGTTTTTTTTTTTTTTNNNNTGGTTTTTTTTTTTTTTTTTTTTTTTTTTTTTTGTACACAGAAGGTGCAGGTGCCTGTAAAGAGTCATCAGAAAATGCAGTTACTCAGAAAATTTTCCACTTCTAGCTCATGATCCCTAAATGTCACCATTGCTGAATGCTTAGAGGAGTTTTCAGGTCTGGGTAAACTCTAGCTGGAAGCACATAATTAAAGCAGCTTTAAATCATACATTAAATATCCCCAGCCAAACAGCAGATACTCCTCCTCTCACTATTTTTTACTGACCATTTTATTCAACTCCATCACTTTATCCACTCAGCACTAGGCTTTTGAGTTTCTCTTTGGAGATTCCTGAACCTCTTCCCTGACTGCATGGAGATTCTAATTTAGGATTAGTTAATGCTGAGGCTAAGTATCTATTTGTAGATACTGTAATATTTATCACAGACCTCTAGAGGAGGGTCTCTGATTCTTGCTCTTTTTCATTTAGTACTCTTCATAAATGTTCAGGAAACTAAGGATGGAGAAACTGAGTCTAGATTTTTCAGTCTTGATCATAAAGATTAATGTTTCAACCAAGCCAGAACTGGTGCAGAGAAATAAGCTGGTACTTAATTGCTTGTTCCTATTGCAAAATGTATGTCTTAGATCTGAGGAGAGCTTCTTCCTCTGTGTGGAAACATGCACCTCAAAAGTGAAAACTAAAAAATGTAGTTTTCTCAAAAATAGTTCTTTATACTTTTCTTCCCCCAAGAAATTTTCTGTGCTGAACAGTTCAGCTAAAAGTAAAACTTCGCTTTTGTTGAAGGAGCCAGCAATATTTATTCTGAATCAGTACAACAGCCCTCCTCTCATGGGAAGCATTCAGGGCCAAATGTCATGTCCATGATACGATGCTGAGTAGAAATTACAGGGCTGTGGCTCACATAACATACCCTTTCCACTAACCAAAATGAAACATGTCATTGTGGAAGGATAAATGGCAATCTTTGGCTGTCATGCACTAGGATCTTATTATAGACACAGAGATAATGAAACTAATGTATCCTGAGGCAGTGTTGCTTAAAAGAGTATCAGAACAGGAGAATGTGTGCTGAATTTCATTTACTGAGACTTTTTCTGATGTGTTTGGAGCTAAATTTTGGTGAACTATATAGAGCCTTAGTCCTTCAGAAGTGAAGTGGTGTTTGGACAGCTGGCAAAAGGATAACTCTGCAGAGTTTGCCCACCTATTTCTGGGGCTTTTTTTTTTTTTCTGTCAGGAAATATATGCATGCTCGTGTGACCCTTTTTATTGTCGATCAGTCCTTCACTGAGATGAACAAAGTAGAAGGTGGTCTGGGAGGAGTTGAACCCCATACAGGTTTCCCACAAAATTATTATATCTGTTAGGCAAGTGCTGGAGAGGATGGCAACAGCTGATCCAGAAGCTCATAAGGTCAAATGATGCAATTTTTGAAGATGATCAGATGTGACAGAAATGAAGCTCCTCTTATAACTTATGGAGAGTATATATGTGTGGTTTTAGATACATTCTTGGATATGAGATATTGCCTCGTGCCTGTTCCCTGCTGATAGACTGGTGTTTTCACTGTGCCTCTTAGGACACCTGCATTTATTTCACGGCTCCATGTGCAAGCAATCTGTAGGCTGGACTTCAGTGTCTGAGTGGGCACACCATCTCTGTCCAGCAGCTGAAATGACCTATTGTAATGTACAGGAAGCATGTTAATCCTCATAATTAGCACAATTCTGGGGTCAGTACAGGCAAAGAGATTTCAAACATCTTTTAAATTTATCTGTGATAATTTCTTCATTCTCTGTGCACCTTTATTTCCTCTCACAGTAGCTACTCAACATAACTTCCTCCTCATGCTTCAAATGCTGTGGTGTCACTGACAGTTGTAAAGGGAACAAAACAATCTGAAAGGAAAATTTTGATATGGAAAAGCTGTCTTAGGAGGGTATATTTCTTTTTATTATCCAGGAAAATAGCTTGAGACATTTAGAAGGGGACACACCTTATTCTGTTAAAACTTTGATGTTTTTGTGATCCCAAGAGTTTTTAAAAAAACTGTATAAAGTCCCATGCCCATTGATCTACATGGTGTTTACTATCTACATTAGGCTGCTACTCAGAATCAGCATCAAGGACTGAATGCTGTTATGCTGGGCACACTTCAAATATATAAAAGGTGACTCCTGTCTTCAGAGTTTAAGCTTTCAATCTGACTGGCTTACTAGCATGTTATAACAGTCCTGTCTCTGGCATGCTGATTTGTGGCCTTGATCAAATCACTTAGCCTTTTACTTGCTTAAAAAAACTACTCCTGCACTTGACTGCATGATAAGTCAATGGAATCACTCACCTATGCAGAGGAGGTGTGTAAGACTGAAAACTCTGGCCATTCAAGCAACATCCCCTTCCTGAGGAGCCTATTCTGCTTTACCTCCTGGCTGAGCTGCTTGGGTAAGAGCTTTTTCATCCATTTATATCAAAATGAGTCATTCTAAAACTCTCCACCTCTGAACCCCAGTATTTAAGCTACCTGGTTTCTTTGGATTGATTCAGATTTGGGAGAAAGCATAAAGATGAGTTTCAGCATATCTGACTGGGTGACAAGTTTGATTAGATGGCATGGATGTCACCAAGGTTGGAGCAAACTGAGCTGCAAACCTTTGAAGTCAGCCTATCTGTACCTAAAGAGACCTATTAAGACATACTGCCTTAATCCTTTTATTTCTGGAGTCTGAGCTACATTCTTGGCACTGAAAACAAGAGTATGCTGGTTCTTGTCTCTGCAGGCTGATACCCTTAAAAATTTCAGAAAAACACACTGACTCTTACAGGTGAAAGGTCAAAACTGGCCTATTGCTGTCATCTTTATGTTGTTTTTAAAAGAGATTTCAAGAAAGGAGGATTTTTGGGTAGAGGTGAGAAGCAGAATAGTGGTGCAGAAGGAAGGATTGGAAACATAAGGAGCAAAAAGTATTTGGTTTGAGTAGCAAATGCTCACCTAGATTGAGCAGCAGTGGAAATGGCAAATTGTGGAAGGCAATCTTATATTTGATGAGGAAGGAACATATGTGATGGGAAGATGTGAGCCATGGAGCAGATCAGATGACTGCAGTAGTTGAGCTGTGAATAAGGTGGAGTTGAGGAAGAGAGCTGCTGGGAATCCTAGGTGGAAGAAAATATAGTGTCAGAACTCTGGAGGAGTCTCTGGGTGAGAATGCATAAACATTTAGAAATGGGAGAAGAAAAGATGGAATAGAAGTCAGTGAACACTTGGATGTTGGAAAGAGTAAGAATACTACAATAAGTAAAAAAACCCCTTTGCTTCTTTAGGAAAGGCTTCTCATAAACATACCTGTCCACAGAGCTGATAGCTACTTACATATTTTATCTCTGTGTTTGGCCTTTTAATCCATTTTTCTTCACAACCCAGTGAAGACCTGACTTCTGCAGCAGTTCAACATAGTTTGAAGGAGGGCTCTGAGGACAAAGGCTAAAAGCATTTCAGCACAATATGTACTTGTAGGCAACTCTCATCCTTCATAGATATTTGTCTAGTTGCAGTTATTTATTAATCTGAAATGTAAAGTGTCCAAGAAGACATTGGACATTGGCAATTTAAGCTGTTCTCTCAACCTTCCCTGAGGGTTCATCCAAAATAGACCCTGAATGTTTGTCATTTGTCAAGGATTCAATAATTGGCAGGAAAGGCTGGCTTTGGGCACATATGTTCCTTTCCTCCCTCTCTCTCCCAAGCATTGTGATCTTGTTTAGCTTTGTACTGTCATGTCAGTTTCTTCTGTACTTGCTAGGGTTCATCTTGTATCTTGTGATGGCGCTGCAGAAGGTATTCTTGTCACCTTGAGCATTTTCCACTCTTTCCTCATGCTGACTGCTGTTTCCATGGAAGTCTGTGATGTGTTTTAGTCAAAGTACAATTTGTAGAATGTTTGCTTAGAACAGAGGAAGGGAAAAATAACTTCTTCAAGACAGAGTGAAAGAAAATATACTGTAAATTAAAAAAGAAGTCACCCTCTCTCTAAACCCTAATCCTCAGCTCTACTGTATCCCAAATTAATACCATTCTGTTTAGGACTGAAGTGTTCAATGACAACACGAAGGAAAACATGTCAGGTCTCAAACCCAGAACATCAAGTATTTCCACTTTTCCTAATTATCACCCAGACTTACCAAAACCAGATGGAACCACTTTCAAAGCTTTGTGTGCGCCTGTGTGTGTGCATATCTATATCTGTCTTACGAATGGCTAATTCAAATCAAACTTGGGATTCTAGTCAAGACAACAGCTTCACTGCCTGAACCAGCTTGTTTCTGTACACTGATTCTTACCAAAAAGAAGAAGAACTGCAATCAAGTTGCATTCAACTCCAAAGAAAAAGAATAAACCCCACACTTTCCAATAACAGCCCACTATGCCATACTTGCCTGTGTAACAAACATATGGAGCGGCACATACTCTGGACTTGATTCTGATTGAAATGTCACAACTAACTCCAGCATCTGTAGCTTGACTAATGCAGCTGAAAGCTCAACCAACCTCTTCCCTTTCCCCTTATTCTTATTACAGGGCTACATGATGAAACTTTATGCACAACAGGCAGAGAGATTCATCTGCTTATGCAGGTATGTGAGGCACAAGCTATAGGTGCCCAGGAGCACCACAGTACTCCACATCCTCACAAGCTGCACTGGATTATCCAAAAGACAGTGCTGCCTACACCCATTCCTTCAGCTCAGCCATGCTGAGAGCATTTTAAATATTGCAGAAGCATAATTCTGGTCTTTTCCAAGACCTTGCAGTGTTGTTCATTACTATGAAGTGTCAGGAATTCAAAGGGAGAAACATGTGAGAACAAAAGTAGGTGCTTCCAGCTTGCAGCAGCAGTGCTGCTAATTGGGACACTTGCAAAACAATGTCATATGTGTCACTGACTTTTACTAACCACCAGAAACACCTCTAGAAAAATATAAAATGCTTATCTGATTTTTTTACCCCCAGTTTACAGCTGTTTTATAGTTGCTGCCTCTCTTGTCCCTCAGAATGGATATTGTCCATAAATATTTACAGACAAAAATGATCTTCTAGGACCCCTCACACTGGGACACAGGCATTAAGGAAAAATAAAACAAAGGAATCCCAAATGGAATGGAAAGAGCAGTTAAAAGGCAGGGAGGTAACAGATGTGCTTCTCCGCCTTGCTCCAACTGGGTGACACACTAATAGGTTTCTTATTCTGCTTTCTTCTGCTAAGAGACTGGAAGACATATGTCAGTTTTCCACCTTAACTGTGCATTTTCTAGTTTGTTTGGATTTATGTCATAACCTTAATGGGATTTAAATGGAATTTTTATATGTGAATAATACTCTGCATTAATGCAAGAACTTTAGGTTGCTGTGCTACCAGCTTGATTTGCATAAAGGTTTTTAAATATGAAAGAAGAATAGCCAGGCTATTGTAGATGGCAACATGAAAAAAAAACCACACTGGCATAATAGTAAGTGGAGAAGACAACTCCCCCAAAACACTGGCTTGGGAAAGGGTTAATTCTCTGGCTTTTAGGTACAACTGGGTGTGAAAGAAGAGCCCAGAGGTCATGCTAGTCATGAATATTTAGTTGCTGGGGGGTCTAGGCTGGATTAAATGGTGCAGCTGGAAGGTCAATGTCATAGGTTTATACTTTATCATAAAACATTTTATCATAAAACATTTCTAGTGTCCTCTCTGTGTTCTGTAAATGTAAATTGTCTGTCAATGCATAGCTCACATGATGTTACACACACCCCACACACTGGGGTGCAGAAGTGGCTGTTTCCTTTAAGTATGTTGCAGGTTTTGAGATCTATAAACAATAAACACAATAAGGTGTTTCACATTGAAAAGTGTGCCATTATGCAATTACATATTATGTATGTTTAATATACATTATGTTGTCCTCCTATTTCCAAGTCCTCGTTTACCCTTGAGTATATCAAGTAGGAGCAGAAGAGTACTTGTTCCTTTGGTATTTCTTCAGAACACAAATCTGGAGCACAGAGAGTTCTGAAGATTCTTCCTGACAATTTTTGGGAGTAGCACTGCAACTCTTATTCTTAGTTCTTTGCCTTAAACCTCTGCCTTTATTATCCATTTGGTTTTCCAAGCCTCAGCTGTGTGTGAGCAGTTCTGAGTTACTGATGGTTGTGCAGTCAGGGAACTTTCCTGCTGGCATGTTATTCATTCTTAGTGTACCATTATTATTTTTAAATGAATTATGTATATAACACCTTTGGTGTACAGACTACTCTGCATGTGAATAATAAAGTACAGTCTTTGTTCAGAAGAGCTGGCAGTCTAAGGAATTGATCCAGTAAACAGTTATTCATGGGTGATTGCTTAGCCTACTGTTGTGAGTAATCTGTTGATCTGGACCCAAACTAATTAGATAACTTGATGAAAAAACAATAGGACATAGCATGTAGTGCAGGAGGGAAGGGATGAAACACAACAGTCCATAAAGGCCTCAGAAGAAAGAGGATAAACACAGGGTGGTTTGGATTTGATTCACTTCTCTGTGGCAGTGTCTGCATGGAAGTGCTGTAAAGAATGGAGCTTGGGCCCTGGAATGAAGTATCAGGTTTCCTCCAAGCCTTAAATTTTGTTGTGTGTTCAGCTTACTCTCACGGGAGGTGATAGCCTTGTATTGACCTAATTATATTTTTTATGATCCATCTCTGCAGTCAGTTCCAGAGCAGTCTTCTCAATGATTTTTTAAGAGTAGGTGAGATGGAATATACAGACACAGGTCTGAAGAGCATTGGGGTGGGCTGAGTTAAACCATTGCTGGCAATTGGCAATGGTAAGGATGGTCAGTGGCTCAGTTCTTGAGAATAAATTAGGTCCTTGTCCATGTGGCACAGAACTGCAGCAGCCAGGTGTGTGTATGACTGTCATGCAAAAAAAGCTTTATCATGGGGTAATACTACTTTGGAGCTGAGAACTCACTCTTTATCTCATGCAGAAGCAGAATACACAGTGTCAGTCTGCCAGAACACTGGTCTTGTGTCCTTTCCAGGGATTCCTGCAGGGCATGGGGGTCAAGCACTAAATTTGAGTTGTGAGATTTCATATGTTGTTACAAATGAGTTTAAAACACTTTATCAGAATTGAGGCCTGGAAAATCACTATTTGAGTGTATTTAATTTCTGTTGAATAGTAATCTTTAGTTTGTACCTAACAGTCCTGTCTGTACTGCTGTAAGTGACGCTTGGACTTGCAGAGACCTTGTTTACATGGGTTCCGCATTTAAAAGCTGCAGCAAGGTGTGAGGACCTTGGCAGAAAGAAACCAAACCCAAACCATGCATTTTTGTCTGGGAGGTGACCCCTGGTAGTTTATCAGTGGAGCTGGGCAGTGAGGGGCAGAGTGGAAGCACCTGTCACTGGCTTTGGAAGCCCCTGGCTGATGGAGCTGGTGACATCTGCTTACAAGCACCCTTGAAGCAGTTTCCTGGAACGTGGCTTCTGTTTGCATTTTCTGTGGGATCTAAGCTAAAGGATCTTGACGAGAAAAGTCCACTTATAATTATGGGCAAAATGATTGTCTCAAATGATTATCCGAGACGCTCATTTCACCAACTGGTGTTGTTTACAGTATGGAAAGGGCCACAGGTGGCTCAGAAATAATAATGTGGTATTTATGCAGCTGACCACTGTGCTGGAAAAGGGATATAGATGTATTTCACTAAGATGGTCCCAGATGGAAAACTTTTCTTTAAAGCAGAAGCAGATAAATTCTATTCTGACTCTAATGTAGAAGTAAGTGGGAAAATGAAGCAAAATATGGGAAAACATCAAGGTGTTACACAAAATAAAATATTGATTGTAAAAATCCCAAAAAAACCCTTGCTTGCTGTCTTAATTTTTTTCTCATGTCTAGTTATATGGAAATATTTCTTCCTGCTCTTACATCAAATTAAACTAAAACTTCCCACTACAGAAAACCATTTTGTTTCCTTTAGTTTTTTTAGCAAGAAATATATATCTCTCAAAATCTGCAGGGATAAAAGTTTAATTATGTCTTAGTTGCTTGCTGTGATTTTGAAATCAGTGCTTTAGTCTGAATAAGTACTTGGTGGGTTATAAAATGACATGATGAATATTTCTATTTCTCATGTTAGAATCTAGGTTTTGTAAGGTAATTGACAATAATGGAGTTGACACTGGATTAACAGTTTTGACCTGAAGTTGATACCAAGAAGTGTTTTTAAAATAAATGAATGAATGAATGAATTTTTTTTAAAAAGACCATACCAAGGGAGAAAATATACCTGCAGCAGTAAGGATTCGTCCACTCATGTTTTGCATGACAATCAAGCTGAAGATCAAGAAATGTGAATAAGCTAAAACCCACACAAGCACTTTTTATCTTGGTTTATGGAGGCTAGGTTGTTGGACTGCATAGAAATAAACTATAAAACAAACTGATACAGAAATAAAAGTCGAGACGCAGATCATTTGAATAGGTCAGTCCTAAGAACAGTAGTCTTGACTCTATGATGAAAATGATGGATGAAACTTCAGGTCAGCACTGAAATGCTGGGGAGTTTCTGGACCATGCCAGGGTGAGGGACAGAATGCAAGGACAGCTCTGAGGAGAGATAGAGTCATTGCTAATGGGTGGTGGTTGGGCAGATAAAATGAGGCCTGATGCAGGTGACTTGGGTAGAAATTGGTTGGGAGAGTCTTGGTGGAGCTCAGTGTTTGGCACAGAACTAATTGATGGCAGGGTCTGTCACTAGAAATGACAGAAATTCCTGTTTTGTGGCCTCCTGGCTGAGGCCAATATGGTCCATTGTTTAGAGTATATGTGTTTGTGTTTCTGCCATGTCACATCAGAGTATTGTTCCACAGTGTACCCAAATCCTGCAGTGCCTCCACTTCTAATGCCAAATCTGCAGAAAAGTAATTAACAAATCTTTCTCTGAATGTGAATGTTTTAAAAGATGCTTCTGGGCTTGTGAATAGGCCATTTATATTGCCTCCCTTACAGATACCCTCCTCAGGGAGACAGAAATAGGAATGAGTGTGTTCAGTGAGGTTTCTTTTACCCTGAGAGATGGTATTTCCATGTTGCAAATCAGACAAACTTTTTCCCTGTGAGTTGCCAGCCCCCTTTCAGCCCTAGACATAACTAAAAATGTACTTTAAAGATGGAAATAATCTCTATGACTCCAGAATCTGAAAACCAGAGTCTCTAGGAATGAAATTAGGAACCACTGCCCAGAAAGGATGAGAATCAGCTGTACCACACTCTGCAAGCCTTGTCCCAGCTCCAGATAAAAACTGGAGAAATGCACGGGCTCTGCATGCCCTGGCACAGCCATTGGTTTGTCTCTGATTCTTCATCACAGTAACTGGTGTTTACTGCATTCCTTCCTATGATATGGGTTGTCTCAGAGAGAGAGGGAAATGCAAAGATCGAAGGCTGGGACTTGCTTTTGACCAGAAAGCTTTTAGAGTTAAGCTTCCTGCTGGGCAGTCCTGATATGTGAAGAATCAATTGTGCTAACTGCTTTAGGGAAAAATATCTAATCATTGCCTCAAAATATTTCCCTCTTGGCTGTGTTAGAGCCTTTCTTGTAAAAAAGGGGTGAAACGGGAGGGTGAGCAGGATAGTAGCACTCTAAAACACATTTTAGAGAGAGGAGTTGTTTGCTGTTTGTGGTAAATGCTGTAATACTTTTCTCAGATCTCTGTAACTCACTCTCCTATAACACAAACAAATTCAAATCCATCTCTACTAGATGGAAAACAGTTTTCCTGTAATGTCCTGTGTGTCTGATCTTCAGTTTATTTATATAAACAGATTTCTTGCATCTTCTGTTTTGATCTTTAAGATTCACTGACAACCACTTACCTAATGAGTGTGTATGAGCCATGTAGCACAACATTCATGGTGGGCTGATCCTTATGGTAGCAGTCAGCATGGTGTGTGTGTGTTTCCATCCTACCCCGTCAGACAAAGTAATTGATGACAACAGGAAAGTCCCAAATGTCCTTTTATTAAAGCATTTTTATTTAGATTCTGTTTTTAAATATTGTTTTACAAGAAGAGCTTTGGGGTTTTTTTTGTTTGTTTTCCTTCTTTTTAAGGGGTTTGACAAAGATATGATAGCAATAAAATGAGTAGAAATAAGAGAGTGCTGTGGGATCCCAGGGCCACTTAACTGCTAGAGCAGAAACATAGAATTGGCTCATCCACCAGTGCAAAGTCAAGCAATGGTGACTTATGCCAGCTGGTGATTTCTTATTTCCTGGTAGCCCTTTGTTTTCAGTTATGCATTTACTTATTTGGCTTTTGTGTGTTTACTGAACATGGCGGGATGTGTAAACTGGGCAAAGAAGTAGAGAAATCACTTGATAAAGATCATGGGAGTGGGCATCAGAGAGTGACAGAGCAGTTTTCAGCTCTGCTAGCATTTTCTTACAGAATACTCTTGCAGTTCTTTCCCTTCCTTGCTGATTTCTCCAGTTGAGCTGTAGGTTTATAATGTCTATTTGAGGGCTGATTAAGTGCTAGCAACAGGAAGTTTTGTGTGCTTGTGGAGTTTGAATGGATCTTGGGATTTTGTACAGGATTACTATAACAGCCATAAGGAAGAAATATCATAAATAATATATTCAGAACAGTTCATGTATCAGTCTAGAAAATAAGATTCTTTTTTTTTCATCAGCTTGTCTAGATGCTGTTAGAAAGGTCTTACAGTGGAAAAAACCTTCATCCATTGACCAGTGGGTTATGGCTGGATTTCTTTCTCATTTGGTATTTCAGCGCCATACATAATTATGCTTACTGTTAACAATTTCTTATTGACTCCTCTAACTTCATCTCCTGTGTGTTTGTGTTTCTGGCCTGTTATATGCTCTTCTTTCTAACACACTGGTGAACCTGCAGACATACTGGAGGTTCAAATAATCTTTTTGAGCTCAGTGATTGTGTTATGATCTTAGGAATGGAGAAGTAAAAATGTGAAACTAAAGGCAAAAATGAAAAGAAAAGCAGAGACATTTTCACACTGAGGAATATAGTTTCTGGGGTATATTTGGTAGTTTGATTTGGGCATGGATTGCTTGAATTTTTTCTACCTGATTACTCTTAATCAGTGCTGAAATAAGTGGGACAAACTGCTTTCCCTTGGGATGGTGAATATGGTGGTGTTTAAAGAACTTTTAATAAGGATACAATTCAGGCCTCAATGGATGCATAGATAAGAAGTGAGGTATACTACATGTTAATCTGTTTTGCCATTCCAATGAGGTCAGGTTAACTCAAATTCATGTGCTTCTCAAAGAAACTTTGGGCCAAATGGTGTACACTGACCTACACTGTTTTGGTGTGGCTTGGGTCAAATGATTCCTGTGGTTTATAATCAGTTTAAATTCTGATAGTTGCGTTTTGCTTTTTTAAAAAAAATAGTTATTTTTAGTTTACAATTCTTGCATTTTTCCTTTTTTAATCTCACAATAAGAAAAAATAAACAAAGAAAATCTGAGTTTGAGGAAAATTTTTTATAGCTTTAGTTAAAACCTCATAGCACATAGACCTACCAAGGTAAATCGAGAATTCTCTGGCCAGGACATTTTTTTGTGACTAAATCCAGTATGAAGAACATGCTTTCGTGACTGAAACAGCAATTAAGCAGATAGTGAAAGAAGTCAGAGTTTACACTTGAATTCTGGTAACCCAGTATCAAAAGGATAGGTCTTAATGTTGTTGATAAACATTAAACAAGAAATATGTCTTCTTTTCAAATTCCTAGAAGTCAGTTATGTGATTTCTTACAATCATGTCAGGTACTGTTACAGAAAGCTGAGCTCTTGTGACTGTTCCAGACCTGTTTGATGTTACTGGGCAGCCTGCCAAAGTCTCCTTTTTGTATGCCAAGATGGTAATTATTGACACTTCATAGGGAAAGGGTTTCAAGGAACTCACATCAATATTTCTTCCACAGTCAGAAACTGGAAATGCTGCTGTAGTAAAGAGATCTTGAAATCCTTGGGGATTATATTCCTGGGCTGAATGAATACTAGGGAGTACTAAGAAAGTTAACCTCAGGCAGACGAAACAGAGCCAATGTGCAGAAGCCTGGAGTGGATCTTGAGCAGAACTATTTGAAGACAATAAATCTGGTGAGCAGTGGGAGTGGCTGAGAAAACCTTGTATGTGCAACATGCTGTCTTTCAGGGTTGAAGGTATGTTGTAAATCAAAACTAGCACTCAGGAAGCAACTGAGAGGCTTTACTTTACAACTCAGGAGTAAGTCACAGAGCTCAGGGGGAAGAAGCACCTCACACTAGGAAGGTTGAAGCCATCACTTTCTGTACTTTCAAGGTTTTATACCACATTTGTACATGGCATTTGACTGCTTGTCTTGGGTTTTCCTCACAGTCTCAAGAGTCAAATTGCTTTGGTTTTGTAAGTTTTTAGAGTGAGGAGGGATGTCTCACCAAGTGAGCAGATTTTAGATGAGAATGTGATGTTTCTGGGCATTCTGATCCCTTTTAGGCATGAATTTTATCACTGGCAATAGCTGTTATGCTGGGCTCCTCTCCTGCTTGTGTGAAATGGGTGTGCTTCCCTACTGTGACTGACAGCTTCACAGAGGTGTGCAGAAGTTTATGTAGGTTGCCATTAAGTGTTCATACTTGGCCAGCCCTTAGCCACAGTGATTCTGAAGGCAGGCTGAGAGCGTTGGGATTGTTTGTTCTGGAGAAGAGAAGGCTTCAGGGATAGATCACAGCACCTTCCAACACCTAAAAGGGCCTACCAGAGCGCTGAAGAGAGACTTTTTGCAAGGACATGTATTGATAGGACAAGGGGTGATGGCTCTACACTGAAAGAGAGTAGGTTTAGCTTAGACATTAGAAATAAATTTTCCCTATAGGAATGGTGAGGAACAGGTTGCCCAGAGAAGCTGTGGCAGTGGAAGTGTCCAACACCAGTTTGGATGGGGCTTTGAGCAATCTGGTCTAGTGCTAGGTGTCTCTGCCCATGGCAGAGGATTTGTAATGAGATGATCTTTAAGGTACCTTCCAAAACAAATTATTCTGTGCTTCTCTGATTTCTCTCCTGCACTGTTATTTGAATGCTTTAGACACTTGCATATGGTTATCACATCCTGCCCCCTGCTCGCTGTTTGTCAAACTCCATATGCTTAAGAGGATGCTTAACTCATGTTAATCATTCCCTACATATCCCAATGTGTGTCACTTGTAATGCTAGCAAATAATTCCATAAAAAGCAGAAATTATGAAGTTTGAATTCCTGCAGATATTTGCACTTGGGTCTGCTGATTTTTATTTAAAATGAAACTCTTGTTTCAGTCTCTTCCTTGGTTAGAACTGCAAGAAAATCTTTCATAAGTTGCTTGAAAATACCAAAGACACTTAAGCAATTTTAAAATTTGTTTGAAGTTGCACAGTGAAAGTTACTGAGGAAGGGAAACAGACTGATAGACAGACAGGAGGCTGAAGAGATACGGTGAGTTGTGTAGGTCTTATTTATTTAAGAAACCCTTGAAAAAGTTAGAAGGAAAAGTTTATATGATAACTGTTGCATTTGTATGATAGATGTTACATTCTCTGTATCTGTGCTCAACACTTTCAGTGCAGGGCTAACCCAAGTAGCCAAGAAGAAGCTGTACCATTTCAGGTTATTTTAGCACAAAGCTCAGCCCAAGGAGTAAGAAAGGCTTGATATAAATAATTAACAACTTCATGTTTTAAGGCAAGCTATAAGTGATGATGATTTAGCCTGGAAAGTGCACCCTTACCCGTGGTGGCTCAGGAGCTGACTGCCATGCAGCTCAGAGGCCTGTGCAGTGTGATGGCGAGGGTCAGACAGGGACAGGGACCCTGTCAGCACCCCAGCCAAGCCATCTCCTGCTTTTGCAGCTGTATGCCAGCATCTCTGGTCATGTGCTGTCAGCAGGAGTGTTTGTATTAGCACAGGATAGTCAGGTCTTTGCTGCTTTATGAGCTGGAAGGTCAGCTACACTTGAGCTTCAATCTACCATCGCTTGCCCTCCATTAAGTCAGCTGCCTGAAGCTTAAAGCACAGTTTAGTCTGTGATAGAAACTTATGGGAGTCTGCTCAGGGGCAACACTCAAGCTATACCTCAAACTAATTCGACAATCCCCAAGAGACAGCAGGGGTTTCTTGAGGAAGATACCTGATGCCAAGAATGTGTCTATGCAGTCCAGAATAGCTCTTTATGGTGCTGTAGTAGGAGGCTGAAAAATTCATAGGACTGGCTCAGGGATGTCTGTGATAAGGACAAACTGTTTTATTGAAAGGGGTCATGTATTTTGTTATTGGGGTGTAAAAAACGAGTGTGTAGCAATCATTGTTTTTAATACTAAGAGCAACTACATTACTATAGTTTAAAAAACTTGCTGACCAGTTCTGTGAAAAACTCTAATGAAGAAGTAGACAAGGAGGAGAGAAAGGTGCTGATGCTGTCCCTAAAGAAATAGTAGGCTATTTAAAGTCCTTGGCAACAGCCTAACTAAGCTGTTGGACTTGGCACCAAACCAGGAAAGGGTTGGCACCCAGTCTGGTGAAGGGGAGGAACTATTTCAGAAAGTGCTTTCTGCTCAACTCTCAGCCTGCCCTGGGCTGTTTGCTTGTGCTGCAGCAGGGCCTCAGCTTTGCCCTGCATTCCTGGGAGTTCCAGGGGCTGCAGTGCTGGGGGCAGGACACCACCTCCCAGACTTGGAGTTCTGCTGTGGTGGGCACTGGGTTCCTGTGCAAGCCTTGGCCAAGCTGCCATCAAAGGTGGCATGGGACGCGTCGCACCCCATGCTATCCTGTTTATTCTTCTTTCCTTTAAAATACACTACCCTGGTTTTCCAAACAGAGAGCAGCAAAATATTTCTGCTCCTAAGTCTTTCCTAGACTTCTGGATTTGCACTGAGTTTAGTGAGAAGTTCATAGCCTAACAGAGATGGAGGCCTAAGAATTTGTTTGGGAACTTCATGTTTGTGAGTTGCTACCAACCACAGTAGAATCTAGTGGAGTTTTGTGCTGTACATTATATTGCCATGCTGTTCTAGTTAAAGTAATTACAAGTGTTTGTACATTAAACAAAAACAAAAAAAAAACCAAAACAACACAAAAAAAAAGTGCTAATCAGTTGTGTTTCAAAGGATGCAGACAGAAAAATGATGCTGTCTGGAATAGATGGTTTGGAATAGTCAGGCGTATTCTGTTACAAGTCTATATCAGCAGGATATAACAAAGGTAAAGATTTAAGGCAATTTTGACACCTTAAAGCACAACTGTTAGCACTGCATAGACTTTCAAATCCAAAGAGGATTCAGCCTGCTCACTTACTGCCTTCCACATCTTCAAAGGACCATGACTCTTTTTTAATCTTTCCGCTTTGCTGTGAAGCCATAGGAAGTTATTGACTTTACAGGCAGTTTTAGTACACAATCAAGCACAGAAAAATGCTGGTGTACTCTGAGGCTGAGTTCAAATCTTCGTCTCTTTATGTCACTCCCCTCTCTGTGCTGAAGCAGAATTTAAAAGTGCGGAACAGATGGTGAGCTGTTATACAATGTTTTGTTTTTTGACCCCCTTGTTGAGCCAAGATTCTCTGAAGACTTTCAGGGATGCTTTGGCTACCTCACACATTTTCCAAATGTAGTTGGAAGAAGTTTTCCACAATAATATTGCCTGATTATAATTAGATACAGTTTGAACTCTGGATCTGAGCTCTGACATTGCTCTTCTTGGAACAGCTCTGGGGTAAGTGAAGGCTGGAGGTCTGCCAGAGAGTGTGTTTGCTCACTGGTCAGTGTCTCAATGAAGTGCTGCCTACTTTCCTTTCAGGCCAAGTGTAAGAGCACTTGAATTTCTCTTTGTTTAATGCCAGAAGGTGCTATTAGAACTGATGCTTAAATCACCAACCTCCCTGGAAAAACTGGAAGAGGAACTGAGTCCTTGTGTTTGAATGGGTTTTCCCTGAACTCTGGGAGCACAGACCTCTCCTCAGTCTCACAGGGGTGAAGAGCTCAAGTTTCTCTGCCAACCAAGAAAGAGATAGAAGGTGAAAAGGAATAGAAAGCCAAGATTCCAGAAAGGCAACTGCTGGGACTGTGGCCCCAAGTGGGTACTCCTGGAGGCCCTTTTGTCCACAGTGGGCCTTGACTAGAGGCTGAAGTTTTCCTTCACCATGTCCAGTGTGAGGGAAGGAGGACTTTGTGTCCATCCTCACATTTGCATCTGTATGAAACAAGCTTTCACCAATACCCCTTCCTCAGAAATCCTGAATATTAGCAAACACTTTGGGCTAATGTAGATTCTAAAATAATGTAACATAAATGTGATGAAAATACTCAAAAATCCCACACTAAACTGTGCAAAGATCAGGAATTCAGTTTGGCATCCTGATCCTGACTGTATTTCAGCAATGTAGCAAATGAGTTTGCCTGTGTCCTGCAGCTCCTAGGGTCACACTGGACAAACTTTCCTCCCAAGACTACACATGGCATTATTTTTTTTAACTGTATGAGATACCCAGAGGTAGGAGCTCAACTGGATATATTTTCTCATTCTTTTATTTGTTTTCTTTTCATATAGTATACATAAATATATATATAAATATATATATTTTCTTTTTATATAGAATAGTTCCTTGAAGAACACCTTGAAGACCTTCTGTAAGGTTTTCAAACTATATTGATAGAACTGCTGCCCTTTAGCAGAAGCTTTTGATGAAGTTTAAATAACAAGACATGAAAGTACATTAACATAAATTAAAGGCATAAGGTCCTAAAAATGTACCAGTAATGACAAGTAGTCACTTGTTTTGGGTGTCCCCATTTTGGGACATCTAACTGGAAACATTTAGGGTTGTCTTGACTATACAGACGAGCTAGGTGCTCTTGTAAAATAGGTTTTAAAATGGAAATATTTTAAACCTCTCAGTATTTTGAAATTCTTGAACTATAGATTTAAGAAATTTATGAATTACATAAAGAGTATCTGAAAAGTAAGGGTTCTGTTTTATCTAGGTCTTATTTAGCATCTGTCTTCTCTATTTAGAAGTCAGGACAAGCAGCATTAATTACATTTCCGAATGTTTCTAGATTTGGAGGATTTTTGTATACCAGTTGAAAATAATATGAATGAAGGACTAAAAGCCTGTCTAAACATGTTCAAGGGATAAAAGTGTTAGTACCTACCTGAGCTTTACTTGATGTTGGAGAAAAGTCATTGTGAAACTAAAAATAGTCTAATGAAAAGAAAACACTTGGAAAGCACAGATACTTACAGAATCTACTGATGATAGCTCTGTTTTCATGGGCTGAAGTTATACTCTGCCCTCTATAAAAATGATAAAAAAAAAAAAAGCCCTAATGCTGCAACAAGAAGACAGAACATTTTTTTTTTTTGTATCAGGAGAGCTAAGCACTGCAAAGGGGAAGTTTCAGAGAAGAAAGTTTAATACACAGCTGAACTGGGCCAAAGGATTTGCTGTCATCTCAGGGACCTTGGAATCTTATTTTTTTGATTCTCTGACATGCCATGAGAAAGTCAGAGAAAGGGGTTCTGTTAGACCTTTTATTTTCTCTCTCTTGTAATTTTTCACTTTGAATGTGTGAGCCTCAAAGAATTGAATTTGAGGAGGATTTGAATGAGAACAGAATAGTGCTTGGCTTTATAAGGTTAAAGAGATTGCATTTAGTGAGCTACAAATTAAAGAGTTTGGCATGTGAGATGGTAATCCAAAATAGTGTTTTAAATGCCACCAGGACAGATGCAGGCTCAGTTGGAATGAGATAGGAAGCTGTATGGCTGTGGTATTGTTGCATATTGAGGACAGGGAGCACACATGGAAGCTATGGAACATTGCTAAATGGAAACAAGAGTCGAGTGTCACTGGTCCCACAGAAAATCCTTATTTGTTTACTTGTATTTTTATAGGTTTTTTATAGACCAGGACATGCTTTCTTTCAGCTTAATGATCCTTTGCATCACATCTTTAAATATCTAGGATTTCTGGAGTCCAATTGTCAAAAAAATTAAACAGTTTTCCCTCTTCATTGAAAGCAGCAGAAGCCAGGAGAGCAATACAATATGCTCATGTTTCTGATAATTCAGCTTAGGATGTCAAAACTTTATCAGCCTTTGCCATCCTGAAGAAAGAAAATCAGTTGTGGGCTTCTGCCCTGTTTCACCGTTAGCCTTGCATCCCAGTGCTTTTTTCACTTGCATCCATGCCACCATCCTCCTTTACCACCTGGTCTGGGGCGAGCTGGTAAAATTTTGCATTATTGCTAGAATTCTAGTTTCTGTCTTTTACTTTTCAGCAAGAGACCTGGGGAGAATTAATTTAGTTCAGCTGAGGCGTTAGCAGCCTCCTCTCTGACAGCCATTACACTATCATGACCTGTCCTGCACCTCTAACACTGATCTATTCATAGTTCTCATATCAGCATGCTGGGCAGGTTTTTATGCTAAATCATCTTTCTTCACTGGTCCCTACTTATACTGCAGCAAATAAAAAGGCTTAGATTAGTGCAACGAGCAAATGGGTCTCTTTATGTCCTACCGTCTCAATGTGATTTTCTGAGTGAATTAAATGGATGGACTAGCAAGGCTGGCCCTGAGACGGACACATGCTGTGGGCAAGCTATCCCACAGAGGGAACCTTCCTCAGCCAGATTGTTTGGTGTTTTGTGATATTAACTAAGTGAGGTCAATGAAATAACTTCCACTGGTGGCGGTGAGCAGTGTTTGAACATGAGGCACCAGAGATAAAGGATCATTTAAGCCAGCAGCCAGGCCAGAACTCCCGGTCCAGGGCTGGGCAGATGCTCGGCGAGGCACGGGCCCGGTTATCCCGTGGGCTCCGTGCGAGCAGAGATGCTGCGGGCACAAGCCTCGGCCAGGGAGCGCAGGCTGCGGCAGCTGCGCCGGCAGGAACAGCGAGTGAGCGCCGCCTCCGAGCGGCTCACCGGGATGAGCAGGGAAACAACAGATGGGGACAGGCAGACGGAGGAACGCCAGGAAACACAGAAAATATTAGTCAGCATCATAGGCAGTGACCTCAGCATACCAGAGGTCTAACTGTTGTCAAGTCTTTTGTAGGCAACCCAAAAATGGAGGGCTTTAGAGATAATGCTGACGGGAAATAATGAGTTGTTTCATTGAAATTATTGTATTTACGGAGAGTGGATCCTGAGCATCTGGGAGAGTGAAAGACAAAAGATAAATGTCTTTGAAAATTTATTATGAGAACATTTCAAGCTGCCTAGTGGAAGATTTTGTGGGTGGGAGCCTTTTAACAGGCGTACTCTTGGTCCAGGATATGAAGAGATTGTAGAAGGCCTGGAAATAACCCAAGAGAACCTTCTTCTAAAACTGAAAGTAATGACCTTTAGAACATCAGTCTGGATAGATATGGGTGAAGAAAATGCTACATGTGAGGGCTAAAGAAAAAGAAGATACACTTTTTGGAAATGCTGAAAGAAAAGGGAAAGGAAGGCATTTATAGGACTTACTGGTGAAAAAAGCAGGGAGGACTGCTGTGTGCGCAGACA
This sequence comes from Ploceus nigricollis, assembly GCA_013399945.1. Lineage (NCBI taxonomy): Eukaryota > Metazoa > Chordata > Aves > Passeriformes > Ploceidae > Ploceus > Ploceus nigricollis. The sequence continues at coordinate 1,339,852 of VXBC01013380.1, forward strand.
GAAGGTACCACCTGAGCAGCCCAGTGTTTCTTCTGGCACAGATAGTTCAGATCACAAACCTGCTCTGTTGTTTTAATGAGAAAGGAAAGAAGACAAGATATACCTATATAATCCCCAGCAAGAGTTAATGTCCTGTCTGAGTAAAAGAGAAGAAATTTCAGAGAAATGTCACAGCTGACAATTTTCCTCACAGGCTGAAAAAGAATTGGAAGTCCCAGAAAAAGTGGGTGACAGGGTGACTTTCTGAAGCACTGGTGGATGATGTTGAAAGAGACAATCTTCTCTACCTGAAAATGATAGAGAACAAGGCCAGAGCTTGGGGAATCTTAAGCAAAGAGGGTAGACTGATGTAGGTGTAGAAACATAGAGAAAGAGAAGCAAAAATTACTCATTGGCAGCTCCATTCAAAGGAGGAAGAGTGAGAAAAGGAGAACAGCTAGAAGTGGAATCAAATAAGATCTCCACAAGGAGTGAAGTAGGAGAGGCTGTTGGCAAAGCAGCATTAGACTTGGAGAAATCCTTGTTTGTGTGAGAGTCATGATCTAGACAGACTGAAATTTGGAAGATAAAGAAGAGATGCACTCCAGGTAGAGCAGTGGCTAGAGGTGATGAGAGAGAAGAGCAACAGATACGAGAGGAGGGATGACAGAATGGCAAAAACTAATAGCAGGGATGGCGTGTGAGGGTGGGGAAGTGCTGTGGATGGGTGCGTGGGCAGGCAATTAAACCAGTGCATCTTTTGATTCAGTTTCAGTTTGGATTCTGTGGCAACAGAAACCATTCTGCTTTGACACTGTTTTGAGCTTGATAACATTTCAGAATACTTGTGTAGGCTCAGCTCCTAGTCAAGAAAAGTAAAATATTCAAATCAATTTATTGCTAGTTGTAGTTCAACTTCCTGGAGGTAAAAATTGATGTGATACTCCAAAAAGATGGTGTTAGAGAAGGGTGGTGATAATATAAATGGGGAAATGTAGGCAATGGAGGGAGAGGGATAAAAATGGAAAAGAGAGGAGGAAGAGACTGAGATGACATCCTTGGGTGGTAGCAAATAGATTGGGTTAAAAAAGAAGGAAGATTAAAAAAGCCTTTAAAAATTCTGTGAAGATTTAAGATGAATAATGTTTGGGAAAAATCCCATTCACAAAGAATGCAAGGGATGTATGCACCTTTTATGCAGCCAAATAAAATGCAAAACAATGGAGCTGAAAATCAAGTCTGAGAAAAAAAGAAAAGCAGCTCCTGGAAGAATTGTTAAATAGAAGAGCACAGAAAAGCAAATGTCATCATAGATAAAGTCACAAAGGTAAAAGTGACAGAGTTGCTAGTTCAAGCAAGCACAGGCTCTTATTTTTACATATTTTGTAATTTAATATAAACTAATGATGTCTCAAACTCAAAACAATTCAGGTAATTCAAAGCTAAGCCTTTGAAGACTCTAGGAATACAGTATATACATACATTCTCCAAAGCATTCATTTGGCAGGAAGCCTGGAAAATCCTGGTGTTTTGTGAATGCTCACATGTAGCAGTGTGCTGCCAAAATTTCAACAAGATGGTCTGACACAAATTTGCCATTGAATTGATGGCACACCTAGTTGGCAGCTAGTATTGGTTGGAAAAGAGAAATTATTTTCAACAGGGAATTCTGAAAAAGAAATCCCAAAGCCCTCAAACCCAACACCTTTTACTCAGATTTTCTCGCAATTTAAACAAGCAAACAAACAAAATCTTGAACCAAGAGCTAAAGCGCTTGGGGATTTTGAGAAATTAATTTTGATTATGTTCCCAGTTTTTATTAACGTGGGTGTGAGTGGTGTTTCCCTGGTGCTCCTGAAACATGTGATGAAGGAAGGGCCTAATACCTTAAATCTGAAAACCAGCTGAGCTTTTGATATTTTAGGGTTTTGACTTATTTCTATTACTTTTACTTACTGCCTTGAAAATTTTTATTTAGAAGTTCAAGCATTCAACTAATTATGGCCACTGATAAGTTTTGCAAGTCCTGTGTTTCAGAGGAAGGGTAGGGGATAGATGACTAAGCAGGAGAGGGTTTTATCGGGGTTAGAGAGGAGCTGGGTTTTAAAGAGAGGGCAGGACAGCTTGTGAAGGAGCTGCTGTAAATTATTTTCAGTTTTACATCTAGAGGATTTGGTGATCTTGTTACCAAACATCTGAAATATCAGAATATTGTGAGATATTTTGAGCCAGCAGCTATGTCTGGCATCTCAGAAATCTTCATTAGACAAACAGAGATTTATAAGTTCAGTGGATACAGACATGTATGAGGAAAAAATACTATGCATGGTTGATTTGACTGGGCTACCACAGTGGAGTGAAAGGTAATCTTCTACTGGCTTTAGAAAGGCAAGAAAGTTGTGTAGCTCTCTTTCCTAATTCCCTCACTGTGGCTACTTACTTAATTAGTCAAAAAATGTTGCAGGCTCAAGAGACACCTGCATGCCCTCGCAAGGCAGATTCATGTCCATTTCTTCTGAAGAACAGTAAAGTGTCTGAAAATCAGGGCCTCCCACAAGAGGATGGTCTGATGGAGGCACCAATACCTGTGAGGTTGGCTCCAAGGGCAGTGTCACAGAGGAGAGAGCTGAGAGACTTCTCTCTCTGGTAAAACAAGGCAGGGAGGTAGTAGCAAGCTGCAGGCTGGAGTATCACTTCTGAATGGCAATGTAAATACTTTGAGGAGACTGTAGAACTCGGTGGATTCAAGACTGAGAAGCTATTCATATTTTCATACTATAAATAATGTAGAATATTTAATAACACCTTAATATTGATGTTGGTAGCATACTGGTAAGCATTACTTAGCAAGTCAATGAGAATAATGTCAGACAAAGAGGTAGAAATCTTTTATCGTAGATATTTAATAATATTTTGCTATCACCGTTGAGGGTTCTTTCTAGCCTCTAGAAGGCAAGTTATTTTCCATGCTGATTTCCTCAGGATTAGTGTCAAGCATTGTTATTGTCTTGTATCTCTGCATATACTTATGCAAGTAGATGTGTTAATACAGTATTACATTGTATTGTCTAAAAATGTATAGAGATGCTATCTGGTCCAGCTGCTGTGTGGGCCCGTTACTGTTGTATTGCTTTATTTATGTCATTCTGGGACATGTTTGCTTTTAGAATTTGGTGCTAATAACATTTGAGAATGAAAAGATTTAGCTGTCTAGAAATGGAATAGGATAGCATTCCTTGGATAGGAACTAAGCCTTGAAATTTGGACATGTTCATTTTCTATGTTGATGTCCTGTTTCATTTAAGATCTTGAAAGCTCCCCCAGAAGTTCTGTGTTTGTGTATTATTTTGACAATATTGTCTTAAATTTAGTTCTAATGCCTTTGCCTTTTAAGATATTTGACTAGACTACCACATTAAGAGAAATGCTCTGTAGTTCAAGCAAGTATTTTTGGGATTGTATGTGCATGTTTTAGAACTGTAAGTGTGTACATATTCACTCACATAATGTACATGGCTGACCTGGTCACACAGAGCTGCTTGTGGGTGTATCCATCCTGACAGTCTGTGTCTTCCTGCAGTGCAAAGGCAATTGCAGGCCAAAGAGTAACAGCTGAAAGAGGAATCAAGGGAGCTGAACTATTGAGCAGGGCCAAATAATTTAATTTGTTCCCCTTTTCAGTTGCTGCCATCCTGTTCAGCTGGACTGTAAACTGAGGCAACTCTCTCCTATCATGTTGTTCTATATCACAAGATCCCTGTCTCAGGTAGGGCCTCGGCACTATTACATTCCAGATAATTAAATATACCTCATGCTTTAAAATTGTTTCCAATCAAATGTTGTGTTCAAGAATTATTTTTTTGTAATTCAGGGTGTGTGTGGGATAACAATTACTTACAATTATACTTACTATATTATATTATTCCTCCAGAAGACAAAGGGTTATGTTGGTGTCACAGAGCCCATTTAGCTATTTTATATAAGATTTTTGTGAGAATTTTAAAGAAAGGATGATTTGGAATGTAAATAAGGTAGGAGATTTTGATATGAGGTCAGCTGTGCTTCATGGGCAGGGGTGTAAGTGAAACTCCAGTGATACCTACAGACGAGCCATCTCTGTTAACAAACCATCTCCTTTTTTCTTCCTTCCCTTTCTCTACTCCAGAGTAAAATGGAATTTGAACTTCAGAAAAGACCATGGTTCTTCTGAAGGGTAGGTCAAATCTGTAAGAATAAAAATAGTCTTTATTAACACATACAAGAGCTACTGAACATCAGTAGCTTTTGATTATTTTAATAGGAGAGCAAGGATCAAGTACCTTCCCTGCACAGCTACAGTGGTGGCCTGAGAGAAGCCAAATACTCTGTGCTTTGGCTAAGGTGCTCATTGTGTTAGTCATTCTTTTGAGACCTGAAGGCCTGAAAATACCCAGACATTGCAACATGTCCTGTGCAGGGCAGTCATTTAGAAGACTAGGATTGGCTGCTACAGTCCTGCACAAACACAGGTGAGATGGGCTGGGCAGCAATTAAAACGCAAAATTTTTCACCCACAGATCATAGAAGGGAGCCAGTTATGTTGCACCACTGTCTACCTGCAGGTGGATGAATTCTTCCACATTTGGACTCTGCTGAGTTAATTAGAACTTCTTTTTTTTCTGTTTTACAGTGCTGTTTTCTTTATTTTAACAATGAAATGTAAATTATTCCTAGTGTGAATAGGTGACTCCAACTCTACCAGGCAGATTTTGTCTAAAGCTGGTATAATAGAGCCTCTTGTTTTTGAAAAACAAGTTAATGTAACTTATCCTGTGGAAGTAAAAATGTTTTCTCCAGCCAGCTGATAAACAAAGTGCTGATTCAATGGGTCTGCAGAAGATGATTAGGGAAGAATATATGGATCACATTAAACCAGTAAAAGACAAATTGGATCCGAACTAAGGTTGATGGAATAGGCTTGAAGTTCAGGTTTTCTGAAGAAGGATATTTAGAATCAAACAGAGACAGTAAAGAATTGATGCATTTATTACCCACTGTTCTTCTCATGGCATACATGATCAATGGAAGGTCATGAACGTTATTAACCATCATGTGAGGAGTCATTGAAGAAGGCTTCCTTGGCGGATGTTTTGACTGTATGAAACCAAAAGCCAGTGTTGTTTTCTTTCCTGTTAATATGGACTGGATTCTTGAGGAAAAGAGGGTTGCATTGCTCAAAAGTGCAAGGTACACAGACCCAGAGAGGAGCAGGATACACCTCTGTGAATCTCACATTTCATAGGCATGGCATAATGAAGGAGAAAATAAAAAGGGTTGCAGACTGGTGCAGACACAAGACATATCTAATCCTGTACTGTGGTATGTGTCTGAGTATCTGCTATAAATTGGTGAACAGAAATAAGAAACTAATTGCCATTCAACTATGAATAATAACATCTGTAGCTGCATTACATAGCCCAGCTGGTTTTAGAGACTTTAGTCCAGTCTGGTTTGGGTGTGGAGGTGGGAAGAGAAAGAAAAAAGAAAAAATTCCCACCTATCTAGCATCTGTGGAAACTTTGGAAATGCCTGAGCAGACAAGCATGTTGTCCTGAGATATTGCTGGGTGTGCAATAGCTAATGAAAACTTTACCTCATGGCTTTAAAAATCAACAGATGTCATTGTTTCCAGTCCAACCATCTACAGGAAAGACTTGCAATACTGTCAATGTCTCATTCAGTTAATAGACAGAGGAAGAGAAAAGTATCTTATTCTGAGGTAACATCCTCAGCCCCTTTATATTTCTCCTCATTTAAGCATGTCACCTAGTGATGAAAGTTTGGTTTATATCTGAATAAAAGAGTTGCAGAAGAGAGCTTTGGAAAGCAATGAACTCAGACGTACTCAAGATCTTCAGACAACATTGGCCCTTCTTTCTAATCTTTTAGATTTCAGACTAATAGGAATGCCTGCATTTCCTAAAAGTATGGGGTTTTGGATAGAGATGGAAGGAGGAGACGACAATAGTAGCAGACCTGTGGCTTGTCAGAGTGGAAAAATGTCAGTGTTTTTGGAACATAGTTTTTATTTTTTAAGAAAAGATCCACTCTGCAAATTGCATGATTTTTTAGTAGAGACCCAATTCTTACCTTGTTCTTTTTATTTGTGCTTGAGGAGTATTCCCTTTAGTGTGATTAAGGAATAATTGGATTAATTTTGTATTGTGGTAAATGGCATGGCATCCTTTTCATGGAGTTTCTGGTTCTGCAATTACATTTCTGCAGCACTGTCTAGCAGTCATGAAAGATTAGCTGTGTTTTCTTCTTCTGCCACGCAGTTCTCTAATCTGTCTGGAACAAAAATAGATCAAGAAGTGCAGCTTTGTAGATTGTATCAAATACTTCTGTGTGTTGCTTTGTGACTGTTGGGTCATTCTTGGATACATAGGGTTGACATATATCTCTATAAGAATTATTTCCAGAAATATGTACCATGCACTGTCACAGGGGTGTTCTCTTTTTTTCCTTTTAAGTTCAAATTTCATAATTAGAACGAGATGAACAATAGCATCCTCTCGCAGAAGAATAAAGATGTGCTCGACTCTTTTTCTACTGCCTTTGAAAGATGAATAAATGGGTATTTTCTGCAGCCTTGCTTAATCTTCTGTTCCTCTTCACACCTTGCTCCATTTTTAAGTATTTCAATAGGGATGCGTGAACAGCTTAGATAAGAGTCAATTCCAGAAAGAACTTCAAAAGAAAAAGGATGAGGCTAGGCAGCCTGGAGAATTCCTTTGGAAAACAAAATGCAGGTGTATTTCAGAATGTATTGGTAGTGGCCTTTGTGTTATAATTTTACTTTTCCTGTGTATGCACCTTCCTTCCTTGCTTCCCTTTTTTGTCCCTTTTCCTTTTCCCTTCCTCTCCCTTCCTTACCCTCTCTTCCCCTCCCACCAGGAGGGTGCATGATACTTTAAGATCATGCATCTGTGGCAAAAGAAGCCGTTTCCCTTCTATGTCACGTCTGTGCATGTTCAGAAGAGTACAAACTTGCACATTACTTACACAGTTGTGTAAGGGGCATGGGGGATTTAGCAGAGTGACTCTCGTTGCTGTTAATGGGATTTGTTCAGCTAAAGTCTTGTGCAAGCCAAACTTTTTCAAAAGAAAGACTTTCTTCAGAAGTACAGATAGACCTGCTAAAGATTCTTTTTATGAGATATAAGGCAAGATCTTAGAGCGTATCTAGCAATTAAAGAGTGTGGATGCCTTTTCACCAGTTAAAAGTCTTAATCTCACCATTATAGCCATATTTCCATTTGACTAATTACTTCCTGCAGTGTAAAATTCTTCCTATAATTTCACTTAAAGGTATTTTTATGCTTGTTTAAAATGACTATGCAATGTTATTGCATGATTTTTAAAGCTGAGCTCCTCAATTATCTAAAAAAATATTTGCCAAGTAAATGTTTCTTTGAAAATCATCATTACCCATCAAGTGATTTACTCCATGAACAGTATTTGCAGAGCTATGCAGCTGGTTGATTACTACAAAAAGAAAAATTACTCTAATAAATTAGTTGAGAAAAAAAGGTAAAAAATTAATTAAGATAATGTATATGTTGGATAATATTTGTCCAGCTGTTCAAAAGCTATCAACTTTCATATTGGTGGGCTTACATACTGGTAAAACAATTCTTCTATAAATAGTTTTGAGTTTATCCTGTAATCTGCCATCCATTCTTGAAAAATGCTATATAAATGATCATTAATATGATTGTAAATCAAACCCTCTTTTAATTAGGAGTAAAATATAATGGCATTTGAACAAGTAGGGCAGTGGGGCTGTAGATGAATTGAGTGTCATGTAGTCTGATGTGTGCACTTTAAGATAAATTCTAAGTTGTTCAGAGTCTGGGAATAATGTTTGGCTTCTGGATGCAGTTGTTTGCTTGTTCTTTTTGTGAAGACACTAAATTTCTCCAAAACTGGTGATGGTGCAAATACAAGTCATTACATGAAATTTGTCAAGTTCAGTAGATGATATTTCCAACCATCACAAAGCTCAAGACTTATGAGTTGTTTTGTTGCATTGGCCACAGTATAAATTAGATTACAAGACTTCTGTTCATTCTGTTCTAAAACATGCTATATGATTTATTTTATCACCATGAAGTAGTGTAGTAATAGAGAAAGATTTTGCTCTGAGTCTTCAGAAGTTTACCAATTACAAGTGAATAGAAATTAAAATGTAACTGGACATTCTTTTATGTAAATTCAAGCATATTACTATTTTTCATTTAAGAAAAATCAAAATACTCAGCACCTTCAGGGCTCAGAGCCCCTAATATAACAAATACCTCAGATATATAAGCTGAAACATTTTTAAATTGTTGAAATACGCTGAATTTATTTAACACAGAGACAAGTGTTTCCTATTCTGTGATCTTTTCCTTCTGTCTTTTGAAGGAGAGAAAACTCCTTCCTTTCCTTGGGAAAACGTTTCTAAGCCTAAATGGGCAAAGGTGAAAAAAGGTACGGTGAAAGTAAAAAGAACTAGTGGAGAGGTAAAAAAAAAAAGGTCTTTTTCTTTTCTTAGAAACCTGTTTGAAACAATTGACCTGAAATGATGGTGAGGTGATTATATTGAGAGATGCTGCAGACATTAATGTCTGTTTGCATTAAAGGGGAATGATTCGGAGCCCTTACAAATACGTGGGTAATCGGAGAGGAGCACCTAAATTTCAGGGTTGATAAATGCAAGCTAGTACACACTCAAAATGCTCACAGACAGTGCTGGATTCACAAACATCACCTGGATAAAAGAGCAGGGAATCATGGCAGACAGCCCCTTAAAACATCTGCTTAGTGTGATGTGCTATCTGGAAATGCAAATAAAACATTAGAGCAATACAGAAAAATGTAAAAACTACTGTATATGTCAGTGGCATGTTCCCAGCTAGGCTATTGCATTCAGTTATTGTCATTCCATGTGAGAAAGGTAACAGAAGAAGCTTAGGCACATGAAATGTGGGCAAAGCAAATTTATAAATCATTAACAAATTAACAGAAAAGATGGAAATACAACAATATTTTTAAAGGAACACAATCTTTGAAACTACACCTTGTGGAGAGACTTTTAGAATAAAGCACATGTTAAAAGAAAGCAAACATCTGATCATCTGGCTGACAGCAGTGGTTGCAAACTGGGGCATCTGAATGAATGAATGCTTTGCCAAGTGGAGTATAAGGATGGTTACCAGTCCTTGGGTATTGATAAAACCTCTGTGTTTTCTTTTCAAAACAAAACAAAAGCAACAAATAATAAAGGATCTCCACTGCAAATATAATTCTCTTGTTGTTTTCTCTGTGTTTTACAGGAGATGGTTCTCCTAAAACACCACAGCATTCAGCTTGCTGGAGGCTGGGGCAAAACCGTAGCAAGATGTGCTCTTTCTCCTTCAGATTGACAGAAACCTGATGAAGAACATTTTCCATAAATATCCCACTGTCCCTCATCCCTTATGTGCAGATGTCAGAAAAATTAGGGGCTGAAATATCTTCTTATAAAAACAGAGGATTTTTAGACTGCAGGTTTTGTTTCCTTCCATTTATCCTTGGACTTGATTCCACTTCATCTGACTGCAGTTATGTGTTTGCAGATGAATGAAATAGGAATAAATTCTGTCTGTTGAATAAAATCTTTCCATCAATGTGTAATTCTCTAATGACAGAACTTCACAGAATTATGTGAGAAAACTTAATTCCAAGTCAGTGAACTCAATCAGCCTATTGTTTGCCCCTTTTTCTTCTGACAGTAAAGGGCTGAAGTGTTTCTATGTGCTATTTAGTTTGTATTTGGCAACTAATTTTCTTTCTGTGTGGAAATAACTGTAATGGTTTGTGTGTTTATTCAGCTCATGGCTAACATTCTTGCCTTAGCATCACCAACCTTTTATAGGGATGACAATATCTTCTCAAGCATTGAAATGTTAATTCATGTGTGGTGCCAGGTCCTAATATGAAATAGAGTTGATACATAGAATTTTCTGCCTGGAGTTACAAACTCTTGCTCCAAGGGCCTGATATAGCAATACTCCTGAGAATATTTCAGAATATCCAGCATGAAACTTCTGCATTTGAATGATGTCTTCCAAAGATTCAAGTCTGGTGACACAAAAGCTTATCTCCCCAAAGCTAGGGCACATACTGAAACACAGTACAGAAATATTCAAACATAGTAGCGGCAATATTAAAAATTTATTAGGAATATTCATTTAGAGAGTAAACGTTTTTTGAAAGGTTTGTTTCGAAATTATTGCTCTTTTTCCCTCAGCCTTAAACATCCAAATCAATCACATCCTGGTGAAGGATATGAAATAAGATAGCTCAATTCAAAACAGAAAAACAGAACAGGTGTGAAAAGAATGGGAAGAACCAGGATGTTAGAGGTGGGTTTTCTGTTTGTTTGGGATTTTTGGTTTTTGAGGTGTTTTGGTTTTAGAGATTTGTTTGGATTTTTTTTTTTTT